>CAUYQV010179613.1:0-12065 GCA_963574575.1 Galagoides demidoff
CTGTGGTCCCAGCTACTTGGGAGGCTGAGGCAGGAGACTAGCTTGAGCCCAGGAGTTGGAGGTTGCTATGAGCTGTGATGCCATGGCACTCTACCCAGGGGGATAGCTTGAGGCTCCATCTCAAAAAAAAAAAAAAAAAAAAAAAAAAAATCTGACTAGAGATAGGTTAAACAAAAAAGGGAATTTACAGGAGTGTCTCACTGAATTCAAGATCATAGGAGAAAATCAGAACTAGAAACCTGAGTCCTAGAAATTTAGTTGTTCATACTTTCTTTCTCCTGGTTCTTCTACCTATCCCTCCTCCCCACTCCCATCTCTCCTCCATGGGTTTACCTCTCTGCCTCTGTCATCTCTCTACCTCTACCGTGCTCATGTGCTTCATCTTCGGCTTCTCTCCTGTGGGACAAAGGCTTTTCTAGCTCTTTACATGGTAAAACACGGCTGACAACAGTTCCGGCATTATGATCTTCATTTTAGAGCTAGACTATAAGTATCAATTCCAAATTCCTAAAGAACTTTGGTCCAGCTGGGGTCAGCTGCCTCCTTCTGGGATCCCAAGAGGCAGCATCATTGCTAGAACATGGCAGACCCCACTTTAACCATAAGATGCTGGGAAAGGTCCTAAAAATGAGGGAGTCTAAGCAATCAAACATTTAGGGCTCACTACTCCATCTATTCAGTAAAAGCCATTGACATTTTAAGAGAATTATTTTACTTGAGGTAGCTATAATTACAGTATATTAGCAATTTGCCACAAATTATATATCTATGATCTTAAATTTTATATTAATAGAAAATGTGTGATATCAATATAAAAGATGTAAAAAAGATTATTTTTTTCTTCATAAATTTTATCTTTCTAGGCTGGGTGTGATGGCTTACCCCTATAATCCTAGCACTCCGGGAGGCCTAGATGGGAAGATCATTTGAGGTCAGGAATTTGAGATCTGCTTAAGCCCCCAAAATAGAAAAAATTAGCCAGGTGTGGTAGCATCTGCCTGTAGTCCCAGCTACTTGGGAGGCTGAGGCAGAAGGATCACTTGAGCCCAGGAACTGAAGTTCGCAGTGAGTTATGATCTTGCCACTACACTCTAGACTGGAGAGCAGAGAGAGACTCTCAAACCAAAACGACAACAACAAAAGTCTTTCTAAACTTTTAATCCTAGTAGTTAAACCTGAAAAACAAACTATAATGATAAACGTTAAAAAAAAAAGATTTACTACTAAGAATCACTTAGCATATTTTATTTAGCTTAGCTAAAGACCCACAGAGAGGCTTGGCACCTGTGGCTCAAGTGGCTAAGGAGCCAGCCACATACACCTAAGCTGGCGGGTCCGAATCCAGCCCAGGCCCGCCAAACAACAATGACGGCTGCAACCATAAAAATAGCCCGGCGGGCCTGGGCTGGATTTGAACCCACCACCTTAGGTGTATGTGGCTGGTGCCTTAGCCACTTGAGCCACAGGCGCCGAGCCAATACATTTTAATTTTAACGAGTATACTCTAAATGTCTTCCTGAACCCTATGAACAAACAGAAAGCCCTTCTTAAATAAAGTGAAAAAAAATGTGGGAAAAATCACCATATAACCTTTTACAATTTTCTCACAATAAATACAGACGTAGTGCTGTAACAAAATTGAATCTAAAAGTTCAATTTAGTTGAACTGGAAAACCAGAATAAGACAGTAAGAAGCCAGTGAGCTCAGAGTGTATCTGCTTCCCATCTCCCACCTCCAACAGATTTTTCTAAACTTCTATATATGTTTCACATGCTGGTTAGTTTTCACCTGTATTAATATTTGTAACATACAATTAATACTAAAAGTTACTTAGCTTTTTCCTTTGAGGACAGTGAAAAGAATAATTGTCTTAAGTTAAACAAAACAGGCATAGTACTGATAGAATTTTCCCAAATTTCAAATTAACAGAAAAAGTTTATTTTGAGATAAATTTTATCAGACATAATGGCCAAAAATTTTCTTATAATTCTAAATGTCCATAGGATGTGTACTAAGTATAATGCCTAATTTCTTCTCCAACTAAACGTTCTTTTTCTTTTTAACTCTAAATTTTCTATATACTTACCATATTAAGTTTAAGTAAAACAGATGTATATTAGTAAATGCTTTAGATGCATTAACTTATTTATACAGACAACAACCACGAGGCCTGGGAAGTTAAACAGGTTTAGTCCTACATCACAAAACTAAAACATGGCAGAACCAGAAGTTAAAAGTGAGCTCAGGAGACCTTGTCTCTGTCCATTAATTTTCTATTTCTTCCATAATAAATTACCACAAATTGAGTGGCTTAATATACTTTACCTTATAGTTCAGAAGTCCAACACGGGTCTCCCTGGGCTGTGAGACCTGGAGAGAGCGAGGTTTTTTGCCCTTTTCTGGGTTCTAGGGGCTGCCTGCATTCCTGGCTTCACGGTTTCCTTCCTCCATCTTCAAGGCCAGTGACTGTCTCTTTCTGACCTTGCTTTGTTGTTACATTTCTTTGATTCTTTTGCCTTCCTCTTCCACTCCTAAAACCCACTACTACTGTAATGGGCTGACCTTGAAACTCCAGAATAAACTGCCTGTTTTAAAATCAGTTTACTGGCAACCTTAGCTCCATATGCAACTTTAACTCTACCACATAACCTAATATATTCACAGGTTCTGAAAATTTAACAGGATATGGACATCTTTGGGGAGCCATGATACTGGCTACCCCAGTACCCACACTTATAATCAGTATACTATAAAAATTATGATCTGTTAAGAGTCCAAACAGTCAGCATATTTTGAACCCCAAATGTATCATGGCTTAAAGCTAATTTTGTACTATGCAACATAACTTTACTAAATTAGGAGAACAGTTTAATTTATTAATTCTCAAAGTAAAACCAAGTGATTGCAGCAAAAGAATAACTGACTCATCTACCTCTGTCTTAAAAGGAAATAATCCAGTAAGAGATACCATCTTCCCCTTCCCTTACCAAACTTCTGAAGTCCTAGTGTTGCCGAGAGAAAGAGGAACGTGTAAAGCTGGCTGCGAGGAGACAAAGCACTGTAACAGGTCTGAGTTCTGGCAGCAGGGCTGTGGTGGCATTATCACAAGTTCATTCAAATGACCCTCTATGGTCTGTCCCCACAAAGTTCAAGTTTAGATGTTGGAAGCTTAATCTCCAATGTAGCATTGTTGAAAAGTGGAACATTTAAGAGGTGACTAGGTAAGGAAAGGCTCTGCCCTCTGAATGGATTAATGTCACTGTCATGGAAGTAGGCTTGTTATTTTGAGAGTGGGTTTATTGTCAATGCAAGTTCAGTGCTTTCTCTGGCTGTCACTCTCTCAGCTGCTAGCCTTCCATAGCAAGAAGGCCCTCCCCAGATGCCAGCACTTTGATACTGGACTTTTCAGCCTTCAGAACTATAAGAAATGGATTTCTTTTCTTTATAATCTACACAACCTGTGCCATTCTCTTATAGCAATACAAAATGAACTAAGAAATCCTAAGACTCAATTGTTCTTCAAATGCCACCTGAAAGGGAATTTGGCAGGAAGCTGTTCTCCACAGAGAAATTACCAAAATCATCAGCCCTCAAAGACGAAGGCGTAGGGAGGACGACTTCCTTCTATATCACAACATCAAACATGCAGGCATTCCTTTTTTTTCCTCCTTCCTAGAGTAGGTGCTTCACATGAGAGTGTTAAGCCTAAGAGAGAAATGCAGGACAGCTAAGGAAACTTGAAATAGGATATTTGCCTATTGTTATGGTTAGCCCTGAAAGTATTCTGTAACATTCATTACTATACATGTCATCATTAATAAACTTACATACACGCACAGAGTTGCTCCTCATTATAAAGAATTATTTATATAGGCCTGGCGCAGTGGCTCATGGGTGTAATCCTAGCACTTTGGGAAGCACAGGCAGTTGGACTGTCTGATCAACAGTGAGACCCTATCTCTAAAAAAAAAAAACTAGCCAGGCATCATGGAAGGCACCAGTAGTCCCAGCCACTCTGGAGGGTGAGGCAAGAGGCTCATTTGAGCCCAGGAGTTTGATGTTGCTGTGAGCTATGACGCCAGTCCACTCAACTGAGGGCAACAAAGTGAAACCCGATCTCAAAAAAAAAAAAGAATTTTGTATTTACAAACTGACCTGCCTGCTCAAATTTATTTGTAATCCTGAAAATCAATACTCATGGCACTTTAGCAAAGTGGCAAAAATTGTGGGTTACCAGATGCACATGTTCCTAGGGTAGGTAAAACAAGGTGACACAAGGCCTTCTTGTTTTAGCCCTCAGATTGTGAACCAGTGTCCTTTCTGTATGTAAGTATGTTAACATTTTAAAAGTAGTATTAAAAAATAAAAACATTGGCAGCTCAAGAGGTGGGGGGGATCACTTCTGTTTCCAGATCACACCTTGAGCTTTCCATCTTCCCCACATGTGCTTATCCTGCTCCCTCTCCTTGACCCAAGCACTGCCTTTCAAAATCTCTCGTCTTTCCATGCAATGTCCAAGGCCACTTTCACTTTGTCTTCAACTGGAAATGAGAACTTCCTCCACAGAATTCTGACTTGGATGGGTTGTTTTATCTCCTTCTCTAACTGTTCTCTCTCATTATTCCTGTGCATTCAAGTTGTTTGCACATTTCCCCTTTTCACCTTTGTACCCTAGAGAGAACAGAACCAACCCACCCGTGCCCCAGCCTGAGCAAAAACCAGACCCTGTCTCTACTAAAAATAGAAAAACTAGTTGGGCGGTGTGGTGGGTGCCTGTTGTCCCAGCTAATCGAGAGGCTGAGGCAAGAGGATTACTACTAGAACCCAGGAATTTGAGGTTGCTGTGAGCTATGATGCCACAGAACTCTACCTACTGCAACAGAATAAGACTTTGTCTTTAAAAAAAAAAAAATTTTATTGTAATTGTTGTAGTCCTGATACTATTTTTGTGCCCTTACCAGATTACAACGGTATTAGCAGTATTTGCTTACTCACAGCCAAGTATGTGAAAGTTTGTCAAACTCAATTTTATCAACTGTTGTCATATTATTATGGCCCATGTCTTCTAACTTTAGTTTTGGGAACAGATATTTAAAATTCATGAAATTACCCATACATGCTTAAATGCTTCTCACTGAAAACAATTTTCTCACATTGTTGCTTAGCATTTGAGTATTAGTAACACAATATGTGCTATAAAACTACAGAAATGGTACACAAAATTTGTTTTCAAGTTTTCCTAAATGAGATAAATTCATAAAACTATTCATGATCCAATATGCGAGTCAAAAAGAAACAAAACTGCAATTTTTCTTTCTACATCAATGAACCACAACAAAGCCTGTATTCAGAACAAAATTCATGACCTTACACATGTATTACTAAAAAGAAAATAATATATACAAATAGTGTTACAATTTAGGTGAAAAAAAAAAAAACAAAAGAAACTCCCAAGAAGGATTTTTTATTTTTAAGTCGTATTGGGATTTCTATTTCTGTTGTTTCTTACTCATTACTTATTCTTTTAATTGTCTTTTATTTTGTTATTAGAAAAAACAATTCTGAATATGAAAAGAAATCAGTGAAACAAATAAATTACTAGATTTCATCTTAAACAAAAATGGAGAGTGGGCACGCCAAGGCAAGAGGATTGCCTGAGGCCAGGAGTTAGAGACCAACCTGAGTAAGAACGAGACCCTGTCTCTACAAAAATAGAAAAAAAAATACAAAAATTAGCCGAATGTGGTGACCTGTGCCTGTAGCCCTAGCTATTCAGGAGACTGAGGCAGGAGGATCACTTGAACCCCGCAGGTGAGGATGCAATGAGCTATAAGAACACACCTGTACTCTAACCCAGGCAGCAGAATCAGACTCTGTCTCAAAAAAAAGGAAGAAAGAAAAGAAAATGAAAAAGAAAGAAACAAAAAGGGAGGGTACACAGTATCAGGCACAAGACAGATGCGAGAATCACAGAGGACTAAAAGTGAACGCTCTGTACAACCAGCCAGTAGAATTTTCAGAAATGGATGAAAGGCAAATAAAAATTGTTAAGATTTAACTCAGTTAAAGATAAAAGACCTAAACAAGCAATAACCATGAAAACAGTTTAAACCTTACAAAAAGTAAACTAAAACAAGCACAAATATTATATATCTCATGGGTAAAGTATATGATGCTTTCTCAGTTGTAGTTGTTTCAACAGATACCTACATTATCAAGGGAGTTCCTTTACGTTCATTTCCCAGGTTAGCCAGAAATTCTCTATATTCATTTATTTATTCAGAAAGTATTTACAGAGAATGTAAAAAGTAGAGATATAGCAGTGAACAAAAAGTTCCAGCCTTCATGCAACTTGCATTCTTATTAGGAATAGAGTAAAATTAAAAGATAACATTAATTACCAAGCCCTGTTCCAGCTACCTTTGCACAAACTAACCCATTTGGTCCTTACAACCATCCTATGAACAAAAGACTACAGATACTCCCAGGCAGTTTGGCTCCAGAACAGCGCTGTCCAATACAAATTAACAAGAGCTGGCTCAGTGCCTATACAGAGGCTAGGGTGCCAGGTACATACACCAAAGCTGGCGGGTTCGAATCCAGTTGGGACCTGCCAAACAACGACAACTACAACCAAAAAAAAAAAACAGCCGGGCACTGTAGCAGATACATGTAGTCCCAACTACTCGGGAGGCTGAGGCAAGAGAATGGCTTAAGCCCAAGAGTCTGAGGTTGCTGTGAGCAACGACAGCACAACCGAGGGTGACATAGTGAAACTGCTTCAAAAAAAAAAAAAAGAAGAAATATGAGCCACAAATACAAGCCACATATTTTAAATTTTCTAGTAGCTAATTTAAAAGGTAAACCAGGTGAAATTAATTTTAATGTCTTATTTACTCTAATTATATTCAAAATGTTATTTCAATGTGCAATCAACACTAAAAAATGGAGTTATTTTACATGCTTTTACTGTAGTAAGTCTCCAAAATAAAGTGTGTATTATCTCAATTTGGACTGGGAACATTTCAAATGCTTATTTGTTATACTAGATAGTGGTCATAACCACTGTTCTGTGCTTTTCTACTAAAACAATATAGTTGGGAGGCGTCTGTGGCTTAGTGAGTAGGGCGCCGGCCCCATATACCGAGGGTGGCGGGTTCAAACCCAGCCCCGGCCAAACTGCAACAAAAAATAGCCAGGTGTTGTGGCAGGCACCTGTAGTCCCAGCTACTTGGGAGGCTGAGGCAGAAGAATCGCCTAAGCCCAGGAGTTGGAGGTTGCTGTAAGCTGTGACTCCACCGCACCTTACCGAGGGTAAAAAAGTGAGACTCTGTCTCTACAAAAAAAAAAAAAAAAAAAGGTATAGTTTAGAGTATAAGAACGCTTTACTATTAGGGTCTATTCATAATAATAATTCATTATATTAAAAAATATGGAAGACAGGCAGAGTGGCACATGCTGTCCCAGTCTGAGGTGGGAGGATACTTGAGGCCAGCAGTTTGAGGCTGTAGTGTGGTATGATCACACCTGCGAATAGCCACTGCACTCTAGCCTGGGCAATATAATGAGAGCCCAACTCTTTAAAAAAAAAGAAAAAGAAGAAGAAAGAGAGAGAGGCTGGTGGTGGCTCACACCTGTAATCCTAGCACTATGGGAGGCCTAGGCAAGTGGATTGCTTGAACTCAGGAGTTCAAGACCAGCCTGAACAAGAGCACAAACCTGTCTCTAAAAATAGCTGGGCATTGTGGCAGGTGACTATAGTCCCAGTTACTTGGGAGGCTGAGGCAAGAGGGTCACTTGAGTACAAGAGTTTGAGGTTGCTATGAACTAGGACACCATGGGACTCTACCTAGGGCAACAAAGTGAGAGTGTCTCAAAAAACAGAATTTTTAATGATAGAAGACTCTTCCATAATATTATGTATCTACAGCTAAAATTCTAATCAATCCTGGTATTATAAGGTTAAAGGCATTATAAGAAATAGTCTAGTCTGGAGAACACTTAGAGAACTAAAAATAGACCTGCCATTTGATCCTACAATTCCTTTATTAGGTATATATCCAGAAGACCAAAAATCACATTACAACAAAGATATTTGTATCAGAATGTTTATTGCAGCCCTATTCATAATTGCTAGGTCATGGAAGAAGCCCAAGTACCCATCAACCCACAAATGGATCAATAAATTGTGGTATATGTACACCATGGAATATTATGCAGCCCTAAAGAAAGATGGAGACTTTACCTCCTTCATGTTTACATGGATGGAGCTGGAAAATCTTAGCAAAGTATCTCAAGAATGGAAGAAAAAGTATCCAATGTACTCAGTCCTATTATGAAACTAATTTATAGCTTTCATATGAAAGCTATAACCTAATTATATAGTCTAAGAATATGGGGAGGGTTAAAGGAGAGGGGTGGATGGGTGGAGGGAGGGTGACTGGTGGGATCACCTCTATGGTTTATCTTACAAGTGATTCTTTCTAAAAGTAGAACATAAATGTCTTAACACAGTAACTAAGAAAATGACATGAAGGCTATGTTAACTAGTTTGATGAAAATATTTCAAATTGCATATGAAAACACCACACTGTACCCCATGATTGCATTAATGTACACAGCTATGATTTAATAAAAAAAAGAAATAGTCTAAATTTGTAACAATTATTTAACTTGTTCTGAAAACACTAAACAATACAATTAGACAAGAGAACAAGTTAAAATATTAGAAATGAACCAACATCATAATCAGCATTTCATTTTTCTTTATACAGAAAAATCTAAGAGAATTAACTGAAAAACCATCATACACAATATTTCTATAGAGCAGTTACAAAAACATACAGAAAAATAGCTTTTTTTATATACCCCAAATAGCCAGCTATAAGATAGATCTTCATCACGTATGGCGTACTATCAAAAGTACACAGGAGCCAGCTTGAAGCGGTCCTTGGTGGCCAAACATAGGATAAATTTGATCAAAAAACAAAAAGTGACACCAATAGATTATGAGCTACTGACCAGAAGGATTCCATAGTCACTATGATAATAGACAAACGAGAGAGAGGGGAAAGTTCTCTCTTTACTGAATCCCAATAAATATAGAAAGAGTAAGATAGCTAGGAAAGTATTATTTTGCAATTGTTACTACAATAATTAATTCAGGCAACAATCATCAATGGAAGCTGAAACTGTTTCCACAGCTATAATAAAAAAGAGAAAAGCATAATTTCACAGTGAAGAAATCTAATAGCTATCACCTTAACTAAGCAATCAAAGTTAATATTGCCATTGATAGAACAGACTAACAGTGTGACTCCTGATGTGCTATGTACTAGGAAGGACAGAAAACCCTTAGGTGGTATTCCTGCCCCAAGCCCATAATCTAATTTGAATCACGAGGAACTATCAGACAAATCTTCACTGATATACATTATACAAAACAAGCAGTCTGACTTTTCAAGTTTGTCATGAAACACAGAGAAGGGCTAAGGAACTAAAGAGACATGACAACTAAATGCAACATGTGTTTCCAGACTGGATTTTGTATTTTTGTTATAAATGACATTATTAGAACAATTGGGAAATTTTGATCATCAACTGCTATATTAGTTTCCCAGGGTTGGTTTAAAAAAAAAATCTTAAAACAAGAGAATTTATTCTTCTATAGTTCTAAATGTAGGAAGTCCAAAATAAAAGTGTCAGCAGGGCCATGCTCCCCCTATAACTCTGGATAAAATTCTCCCTTGCCTCCTCCTAGCTCCTGACAGTAGCTGGCCATCTCGGTCTGCTGCAGGTTTGCAGCTGCATTTCACCAATCTCCGTCTCTGTTGTCACAAGGCATTCATTCTCCTGGGTATCTCTGTTTTCACATGGTATTTTCTTCTCCTAAGGACACCAATTATAGTAGAGGAGGGCCCACCCTAATTTTATTACTTCAATTTAACTTACAATGTCCTTGCTTTTTACATAAATACATACTGAAGTGTTTAAGGGCACTAAAACACGTTTGCAACTAACTTTCAAATGGTGGTGGGGATAGGGATACACACATACATACACAGTCTAAGTTCACAAACTCATCCTAGAAGAAATGCTATATACCTTGCTACTGAATTATCACTATGGTCACCTTCAAAGATGACCCCTGGCTATTTGGTGACAGTAGTGACATTAAGCAATGAGGTACACAGCACTTTATCTAGGATGAGTTTCTAAACTTAACTGTCAGGTTTTGTGCAATAGCTATGACAGCCATTCCAAAGAATTCCAAAATTGCTTTGAAGTGTAGACTAGATATAAAAAGAGCTTTAGGTCTCTTAATATCTTCAGCTTTATCACCAAAAAGATAAAGCAGTAACTATCATGTTATTAGAAGACTTCATTATGTAAAGGGGAAGAATAAAAGAGACTAAAAAAAAGAAAAAAAAAGAAAGGAAGCCAGGTGTTGTGGCTGGCGCCTGTAATCTCAGCTACATGGGAGGCCGAGGCAAGAGAATTGCTTAAGCCTAAGAATTGGAGGTTGCTGCGAGCTATGACGCCACAGCACTCTACTGAGGGTGACATCTTGAGACTCTGTCTCAAAAAAAAAAGGAAAAAGAATCAGTGCAACATATTGTTAGAAGGAAGCTAAGCTTATCAGGTCTGACCACTCACCAATGCAAGAAAATACCACTGACAAATGACAAATATGGAGCATACTCCAGAGATAAGACAGTTTAATGATTGAAAAAGCACTGTAAGGCTGGGCGAGGTGGCTCACACCTGTAATCCTAGCACTCTGGGAGGCCAGGGTAGGAGGGGCTCTTGAGCTCAGGGGCTCTATTCTACTAAAAATAAAAAAAAAAAAAAAAAAAGCTAGTTGGGCATTGTGGAGGCACCTACAGTCTCAGCTACTAAGGAGGCTGAAGCAAGAGGACTGCTTGAGCCCAAGAGTTTGAGATTGCTGGGAGCTATGGTGCCATGACACTGTATCCAGGGCAACAGTGAGACTGCCTCAAAAAAAAAAAAAAGGCAAATAAATAATAAAATACTATAAAATAAGAAGCAATGCTAGACAAATGACTATTAAAATTTATTTCTTTACAATTTCCAAACCTCTTATAAATAATAACAAACATCTGTTGAGCAAACTGTTTTAGAATTCTATCAGAAATCAAATGCAACTTCAAGTGACTGCTATTAAAGTTCGCCCAGGAAGCCATCATTTAATCATTCTTCTGGGATGTCTGTGATTTCTCCACTTCTGGTGGGGCCCTGGGAATACCAGAAATGTCTTTCAGAACTTTGGGACATAATTCTTCATGAAATCATTTAAAGCTAGATGCTCTCTCTACCATCTATTTTCTTATTCTTTGTTTTAGCTTATCTCATTTAAAGAGCAACTTCTTGTCACAGAACTTGGAAGATAAAAAGGAAACAGGCTAGGTGTTCTCTGTATTATTTCAATTTTCCTTAACTATAAATTTCTCCCTTTTTATTCTAGCTATAAATTTATCTCTAAGTATACTGTCATTAGTTTTTCCTTCTAAACATCAGTCATTCTAAAAATCCTATTCATTTTCTGAAAATATCCTAAGAAGTTCATGACCCTCTTTCATATTTGATCTTTAATGAGTTCCTCCCTATGACTTATACACTGTATTCATTAAAACAAAATAAAACAAAAACAAAAGCCCCAGGAGAAGTAGCCAAGGGGCAAAGAAGGAGGAGAGGTGACTTGGGATTGGGTTTTACCTCCACCCTAATTTCTTTTTTTTTATTAGCTTATAGCTGTGTACATTGATACTGTCATGGGGTACAGGGTGCTGTTTTTATATACAATTTGAAATATTCTCATCAAACTGGTTAACATAGCCTTCATGTCATTTTCTTAGTTATTGTGTTAAGACATTTATATTCTTCATTTAGAAAGATTCACATGTGCCCTTAAAAGATAAACCATAGACGTGATCCCACCAATCGCCCTCCCTCCACCCATCCTCCCCACTCCCTTCCACCCTAATTTTTATCTGCCACCACCTCAAATTCTTTGACATGGCTAAAAAATATCTTCTCCTAGTCA
>CAUYQV010179619.1:0-29920 GCA_963574575.1 Galagoides demidoff
AAAATAAGTACTTATAATATGGGGCATGAGAGACCAGCTGTGATTAGTGTTCCCTTAATAGATTAACAGGAATCAGAAAACAGAGCCTCTCTTGAGACATCCAGCTCTTTGCAACAGAATCCGATTTTTTTCACCTTTACCTAACATACAATGCTACATCATTCATTTTATTGCACTTAGCACTTAACCAGAACTCAAACTTTGCTGGGGGAAAAAAATAATAATGCATTTGGATGATGGAGTAGTGAGTATTCTGTTAAAGTGCATTGGGTGATAGTGGGGTACAGAAAGTAGAACGGAATAAAAAAGAAGAGTCTTTTCCCAATCATATTAGTTCAGAGACAAATTCTGGTGTCTGACTTTCTTTCTGTAACTATAAGAAAAACAAACGCCTCTTTTTAATATCTGCCAAATTCTCTCTAGAATCTCATTCTGTTTGAACCAGAAACCAGTTTAGTACTTGCTGTTCCTGCATTGCTGATGACAGCAGATTGCTGGGTGCAGAAAGTCCTGTTTGAAGCCACGGCCCAGCCCAGGACAGGAGGGAGGGCATGGTCAGAGATGCTAATGGCTGCAAAGAAGCAGAGAGGGAGTTGTAGAGAAAACATTCCTTACACACCAGACTCCAAGTTCTCTGTACATCAGTTTATCCTCTCCAGGAAAGGATTCAGTGTGATGACATAATTTGGATTTCTGCAAGGCAAGAATATCTTTTTAGTGAAGGATTAAGGACTGAGAAAATTAGAAACACTCCAGGAGCTGAAGAGAGTGGGAGGTTGATAGATGGCTAGTAATAGAGAGATCAGAACAAAGGTCCTGAAGGAGATGATGAGCCTAAAGACTACTTCATCATAAATTTGAAGTGAGGAAAACCTATCAGGTGGGAAAGCAATGGGACTGTTTATTCGGCTCACCAAAGAAACTTAAGATGATTCCTATGAGGGAGGCGCCTGTGGTTCAGTGAGTAGGGTGCCCGTCCCATATACAGAGGATGGCAGGTTCAAACCCAGCCCCAGCCAAACTGCAACAACAACAACAAATATATATGTGTGCATATGTCTGGCACAGCAAAAGCTGAACATGTAGGGAAGTAAGAGAATAGTAAATCCACCATTTTTTCTGTATGGCAGGACTTTAATGTTAGAAAATTAGAAAATTTCCTGACAAAGAAGTGCCTATAGGCACCTTCGCCTATACCTAAGGAATGATCTCATTCAATCCAGAGCTACCAGCACATGCAACCACAAAATGCTTACACGGAGAAAATAGCTTTCTGCATTGTCTAACAGAAATCTAACCAGATAAAACCTGTCACCTGGCTCACCACATCCTCTCCCTGTCCAACATTTCCAAAGGATCAAATGAGTCAGAGAAAAGCAAAGTTAGATGCTTTTCTATTTCTTCTTTTCCTGAGCCATGATCTGGACCATATTTTGGGAGGGTAAAATTGTAATGCTCTTACTCCCTAATCTTTAACCTTGTTCCTCCTGACCACTGACCCACTAGCTTACACTTGTCTTTGACCATCTGTTTCTTCCAAGACCCTGAATTCCTATTGCATCTCATAGAAAAAACTGGATAATTGTGATCTAAATGTGAATAACTTTGCCTGACAGTCAAGCCACACCAAGCTAAGCTTTTTTTTTCTTTTTTCTTCTTATATAAAGAAGAAAACAATAATAGTGATTTGATAAAGGTGCTATCTTTTGGGAATCTGAACACTCAAATTAAATGCACAGAATTCACTCTTAAAAGTCTTAAACACTTTTTCTTTTAAGTGATTGATAAATAAATCTTTATTTTATTTTATTTTATTTTATTTGCAGGTTTTGGCTGGGGCTGAGGTATGTACCCGCCACCTCTGGCATATGGGCCAGTGCCCTACTCTTTTGAGCCACAGGCAACACCCGGAGAAATAAATCTTATTCAATTTCATTACAATTATCATTAGCCTTTGTCATTTAATTAGAGTCAATTTTAAAATGACCATCTGAACCTCACAAGAACTATCTGGAAACAGAAATAGCTCTCCAGCTACCACTGAAGTTAGATTCTACGTGCTTAGTTATGGTAAAATTTCTTTAAAAGAAAACTTAAAATCAAAGTCAGTGAGGATTCTGTAATGACCTCTTTAATGATCTCTAAGAGCAACAGATGAAAGAAAAAAGGATGAAGGTGACTGATAAAGAACAGAAATATCTATTTTATCTATTAAAGTCCTCTTTCTACAAATTCATATGAGTACAGCTTCATTTTCTGAAATGACGTACGAGACATCGGGAGATAGGTGCCACTGAGCCAACTGAGGACAAACACTTTTTTTTTTTTTTCATTTTTCACTAGTCTGAAGTCAGACTGACATTTTTCCCCTCTGGCTTTTACCTTTACCCTTTTCTATCTCCTGAGGGGTGGTTCTAATTTTAATGATTAACTTTTTTTTTTTTTTTAACAAAATTGCAGCTGTTTACAAGAAAGGGATCTTGAATTCCAAATGAGAATGTCTCATACCTAAGGACAAAGAGGTCAAATTCCCTCATCAGATTGGGATCATCCTGTCTATCTCGGTGCTTCCTTTATCTTTTTACACTGTTGTCTCTAAGCAGAAGCAGCTCTGCCTATTAAAATGCCTCCAAACAGCGTGACAAACAGGAATTTGATTGAAAGCACAGGATGAGATTTCAATCTCTCAAGGGCCACTGTCTGCTAAAACCTTTTTTACTTTTGCACAAACTATATATTAAACCTCTTCAATGTTTTTATTTTTTATTCCCCTCTTTTCTAATCATGAAGATCTTATTTGCTTGCTAAATCATGGCCTTTTTATATTTTGGAATACTAGGAAACTCAATAATAAATAAGACAAATCCTAGCTCTCACGCTGTCCTCTCTAATTGGCACCCTTCCTTTCTCTGATTGTGGACACTGGCAAGGTGTCCTTGGGCTTCCTTTAAGTGCCTCCACTATGACAGGGTGGGGTGGTGTCTAAGAGCAGAGGCTTTGGGGTGCAAGCGCCCACACTCGCCTTGTAGATCACTGATTGGAGGTTTTGTTGTGTGACACTGAGTGACCACTTCTTCTCTGTCTTTTTAATCATTAATTTGTAAATAATATTTTTAAAAAAGGCTCTTCTCATAGTGATGTGAAAATGAACTAAGATTGCTGAATTAAACTACTTACCGTAGTTTGTGGCACCTGTGAAATACTAAATGATGAATTTTGCTAGTCAGTTTGAAGTATGGGCAAATAGTATTGATGCAGAGTTGGAGGTGCTAAAGTACAGTGGGTTCTTTATATATATATATATATGTAAAAAATATATATTATGCTATATAATATATATTTGTTACCTACACACATATGTAATAAATTAAAGCCAATGCATCTTATCTGAGGTAAAGCAAGCCTAGAGAAGGAGAGACTAGGCAGTCACATGGTGCCTCTATGTAAGAAGTTTGGGTCACATGGTTTGGAAATAATTAGTTAAAAATAAGCCTCATAAAGGTTAAAGGAAAAAAATTACCATGTTCAGACCACTTAGTTGTACTCATGGTGGGCTACAATATTACACGATACAGATAATGGTTTAAACATATTATAAGAGTAAATTGTATTTATGGTTTTCTAAACATATTATAAGAGTAAATTGTATTTTAGGTCCCAGGTACTCTTACAAAATTACACTGTAATTTTTATAACATTATTTCTGTCTGCATTTAAATAATCACAGAGGAAGATATTATCTACTCACAGATAAGAATTCTATGGCACAGAGTTGCAATTCTAATATGAGGAAATTAGAGTAGATTTAGAATTAAAATTCAGTTGAACTGAAATTTGAGTCAAGGCAATTGCTTGCCTGGGACTCCATTAATGAGAAATACCACGCTTCACCCAATCAGTTATATTTCTTAAATCTATACAAGTTGATTTATTAAACATGTATTTGATATTTAATATGGACATGTGCACTTTTATACTACAGAGACAGGATTATATAAAATAATTTACCTTGTAATGGGGTAAGAGGGGTATAGTATTAAGTTTAATGCCAGGGATGATAGATTGAGATAATTAAAATTGCTTTGTATGTTAAGAAATTAACATGGCTAATATCTGTGCAGTATAACACTTGGCTTAAATTACATGATCATATACACATATCAGATCAAAGATCCCTGAGCATTACAAGTACAGCGTGCCCAAAATCACACAGCTAGTATGAGGCAGAGCCGTATCTAAATTTATCTAGTCTAACTCAAAAACTTGCTTTCTTCAATGCTTGTGAATCTACCTCCACATCCAGGTAGGGGAGAGATTAAAGGCCTGATGATATTGGTAGCATTTACAATGAGTTTTAAAAAATGAATAGTTTTTCTTTTAGCCATAGAACTTTACAGGTAAGCAGGATTTTTTTGATATTCTCTATTTCCACCCCTTTATTGTATAGATAAGAGTTATAAAGAGAATTGTGACAAGCAGAGATTTGTGAAAGAAAGTGATAAAAAGTGTACTCGTGTAGAGGAAGTAACATGAATAACTGCATAGATCTGTTAGAGAAGGTTGGCATTTTGAATTCAAGCTGGGTATATCATTTTGGCTGGAATACGGTCTATGTATATGCAATGACTGGGATGTGAAACTGGAAAAGATGGTTGTAGGTAGACATTGAATGGCGTAAATGGAGATTAGCAATCACTCAGTAGGAGATAAGAAACCATGAACAAGCTGGAATATAGGGAATTAGCAGAGGTGGAGTTGTAGTTTGGAAAATTTCCTATGGTGATGGCATGCAGGACAGAAAAGGGTGGGAGACTATGTAGGACTCTTCACGTGTAGTACATAAAAATAGATGACTGACACAGGTTGTTAATTTGAAAAATGAAACATGAAATTTCATGGGATTACATACTGGGATGTTATTACTGGTAAGGAATAAACAGTGCTTGTTTAGCACTGGGATGCATGAAGTAAGGGAAAGAAAGTGCCCGTGAAAAGTAAGAGTATTCACTCAAGTGCAAATGTACTTACGTAATATGGTTTTCTTTTTTCTTCTAGGTAGATTGCCAGTATTGCAGGTTCAAATGTGAGGCTTACTTTCAGGTCTTTAGGGATTCTCCTTCCTTCTTTCCTAAAAGGCTCTATTAGTTTTCAATCCCACTAGTGATGTAAAAGTCTGTCCTATGCCTGCATCTGAAGTTTGGGGCTTTGTAATATGGGCTATTCTCGCTGGGGGTCGGTGATATAGGAAGCTGATTTTGATTTGCATATCTCTAATGCTTAAGGATGATGAGCAGTTTTTCATGGGTTTGGTGACCATTCTTCTGTCCTCTTGAGAGAAGGTTCTATTCATTTATCTTGCCCAGTGATTAATTGGGCTGTTTGCTCTTTTGTTGATTTGCTTGTGTCCTCTGCACATTTGGTTATTAGCCCTTTGTCAGATTAGTGACATGCAAATATCTTCTTCTATCCTGGAGGCTGTCTGTTGGCTTCATTTATTGTGTCCTTAGCTGTGCAGAAGCTTTTGATTCACAATCACAAAGACACAGAGACTACACAAGTGCCCATCAATCTGTGAATATATGTATACCATAGAATGCCATCCAACCATAAAAAGATGGAGACTTTATATCTTTTGTATTTACCTGGGTGGAGGTGAAGAAGATTCTTTTTAGTAAGGTATCTCAAGAATGGAAAACAATCATCTCGTATAGTGTTGCGACCCATCAGGCTCCTGTGGACCTGGTCTGGTTAGCACGGGAAGGAACCAGGCGAGAAGTGGATTAGAAGTACAAGCTTGTGGAAGGTGAGCTAGCCCTTACTTTCCAGGTAGCCCTGAGCAACCTCTGCACCAGCCTTTTATTGAAATGGATGGACACAGGTGAGGGGAGTAATTAACAATGACCACCGGCTGAGGGCACGGGCTCCTCCCACAAGGAACTCCTGTGGAGGAATGGCCCAAGGTCCACGCCTCAGCTGCAGATCATCTTGCTCGGATGTTGGCATCTCCTACAGTATAGTAAATACTAATTTGAAACTAGTAGATGAACAACTATAGGCTCACATGAGAGGAAAAACAATTAAATTCAAGTGAGGAGGAGAGGGGAAGGGGAACAGGGATACAGAAAGCTCCAACCCAAAGGGTACGATGTAGGGGTGTATGGCACATCTCCTTGGTGAAAGACTCAGACTTTTCCTATAACAAATGCAAACGATGTAACCTAACCATATGTACCCTACTATTAGTTAGAAAAAAGTTTGAATATTCAATGAGTAAAAGAAGAGGGATATCACTAATAGAAAATTAGTAGGTCTGCCATCTTCAATAAGATCTCCTGCCACTTATTAACAACTATTATTATGTTCTTTCTAAGCTAAGCTCTTTATGTTCTCTGTCTCAAGGAATCATAATACAAAACTAATAAGTAAGTATGCCATAACTATTTTATAATAACCACAGCCAAGCACACAGAGGATAAACACAGTTTCTCGAATCAGGGAGCTAACAAATGATAGAGTCAAAATTTGAGTACAGAACTACTGATTCCCAAGTTTCATTATAATGTATTTTGGAAGGATATGATGAGTATGGTGCCAATATTTTGAGTTTATGTTACCAGCACGATATTTAAGTTGTAATCAATGAAAGCTTTAAATTTAGTAAAAACAGAAAGCTTAATACAGGCCATAGATTCATGAGTAAATACCAATGCTATTTGAAGTTGTAGGAGCTTTTAAGAATTGGGAATTATGATGGAAGAGAATAATGCTGGGAAATGAACTTCAAGAAATGCTTTTATTAGAGGAAGAAAACAAAATACAAGGTGGAAGAGCAGAAGGAAAAGAAAAAAGAAGAAACACCTGTGACAAGATAAGGAAGAAAAACATGAGAAATAGGTGGGGAATCAGAGAGAATGGAATTTTATTACAAACAAAACAAATTAAAAATGAATCTGCAAATCTGGATGGGATATAATGCTCGTAGGCTATATTCTGTTATGTGGTCACTGACACTGGAATTTCACTCTTCAGTACGTCCTTGGTCTGGGGGATTTGAAGAATGAACCCATGGACCACAGATCTGTGGTAACATAGGATTTTTATTAGAAGTTAGAAAGGAATACAGAAGAATAAAAAGGACCAGAGCTTCTGGAAGGGGGAAAGAAGTGAACTAACTAGAGAGTCTCTAGTGATCTAGTCAGCTCCTTATCTAGGGGTCTTAGGTCTTGAGAATTACATGTGGCCAGGAGTCGGTAGATGGAGAAACATCTTTTCAAAGTTAGTGATTCCATTAACAAATGAATGAGTGAATGTAGTTCTTTCTCCACTAGGGCGAGGTTATCAGGTGCTTTACAGTCTCCATCTCTAAGAAGGGATTAGGGTGTGTGCTCCTACTCAAGGTGGAACCACCCCCAAACCATCTCAGGCTGCTTTGTTCCTGATCTTATCAAAGCCCAGGGTATGTCGCAAAAAAGGCAGTCTGCTCGTGCCTGGACATGGGGTTCTGACCTCTGAACTCACCTGGGCCTAGAGAATGTGGGGCTCCCTGTCTAGCCCTGAGTGGTGGAATCCTGTACCCATCCCTATTCTAGTTTTTCTGGTATATCTAAATTAAATTTCAATAGCTATGTGGCTTGTAAGTTCAACTAACGTTATTTTTAATGTACCATGTGTCAGAGTCTGTGGTGGGATCTGGAGATAAGAGGAGGAACGTGGCACAATCCCAAACCTTTACTCGTTCACTCTTTATAGAAATATGAAACTGGAACGGTTGACAAGAGCTGGAACATCGATGGCATTTTGAATTGTATTCAGAGTTCAACTTTAATTCTATATGGGGAAAAAAGAAATCCATAGAATGGATTTAAATAGAACTTGACAGAAACAAATTGGCATTTGTGGAAAGATCACTTTGCAGGCACAGGTAGGTCAGATCAGATGTAAATGATACCAGGAGTTGAAAGGAAAGAAGCAGTGCAGGCAATTGTCCCTGTCACAGGTGAGGGAAGTAGAAACTCAGGACTGTACCAATGACACTAGAAATGTTAAAAATCTAAAAAGGCACTATAATTACAGAAGTTTACTATTTACCAAAATGGACTTCAACCTAGCATACAAACATGATAGCTTGCAGATATGAATTAGAGTGTTATATATGTGTGTTTAAGTACTCTATTCACGTATATTGTCAGGCAAATATTAGTCAGAAATGATTAAATCTCAATCCAGGGCACCTATTTAAGAAGTATATTTATAACATCTCAAACATTATTCTTGTAGGAAATACATCCAGACTGACTTATATATAAACTAATTTAAGTAAGAATGACTTTGCAACTCTCTGGATGCCCAAGGTGTTACTGGAGTTAAACGCTGTTTGATTATGGTATTCTGAGTCTCCTTGTTCAGAGTTGAGATTGATGGACTCTCTCTCTCTCTTTATCTCTCTCTTAAACTAACTGAACATAAGATTAATGGGAATGGAGAAACTAACTTATTAAACAAATGACATATATTGCTGCAATGAATTTAAAAATATTTGTACCAATAGTTGTGATGTAGTATAATTGCATGTTAAATGCAACATTTTTTTACTGAAGTTCAACACTTCATGAAGGTCAGTTTGACATTCCAGAGTCAGTGCATTTGATTCAATTTAATAAAAACTCATTGATCTCTTTCTATGTGCCAATCATTTCACTAATGCTGGGATAGTAAAGGGGTCATGGGAGAAGTTAAGACTCAGCAAATTATAGACAGGATGTAAACCAATTCATTAAATTAAAATAGATGCAGAGTGTACCTTTCTCTACAGAAAAAGGATACCAAGTACCAAGCCTAGAGATGATTTCAAAATCTAATTATGAACCAGAATTAATAATTATATTAATAATAACACAGAGCTTCTAGGAGAAAGGGATCCTAGTAGAAAATATTCATATTTATTAATGTGAAATATGTTATTTGGTATGGTAAATGAGTATGAATATATTTTCATTTCAAAATTAAAGCTTGCTATAGTAAATAGTTTGTGACTGAGTACCACATGTTAGGCAAATGTATATTGTCATATTTTATTTTTCTTTTTTGTCAATGAAAACTATTCATCCTTCTTAATGTTCAGACTGAAGAATATGCATAATACACAGTGTTTAGCAGTGCAATAATTGAAATAACCTTTAGTGGGGGTTTGTAAGGTCTCCATGTATCCTGTTTAGCTTCTTTTGTATGCCTTCTAATTTTAAAGAGATCGAAAAATCCACAGAAATACTGAGGTGAATGGAATTAGAATTATTTCTGTGACACTGTTGCCTGTCGAGGACATCAAATCCATTCAGCTAACCTGTAATTACTCAATGCTAAGAAGTGGGAAAGCATTTTTTTACAAAGTTTTAATTCATACTGCCACAATGCAAAAAAAGAAAAAAAGAAAAAAATCCACAAAGCTTTGTTAGTCCTTTGCAAACAACAGTAAAATTGAAAACGTGTGGAGCTGAGAGCAGCACGCCCTCGTCACAGATCAGGAGTCATTTCCGTGGAAAACTATGTTTGCTCTCTCCAGGAGATGTCACCAAAGAGACTGCCAAGGACATGCTTCACCTACGTGTGGCAAAAATATGACTAGGGGTGGTCGCAGTGTAGGAGAGACGGAAAGCTTCACTCTTACTGAAAATAATTTAACTGCATTTGTTCCTTTGAGTAAAGAAATATATTTAAAAAGCAAGAAAAAAAGCCTGTATTTTGGCTTATAAAAATTCCTTTTCGTGCTCATTCATTAAGGAAGACCAGTTTTATCTACATTAATGAACGTGTTGCTGTTGAAAAGAGAAGTCCTTGGTGGCTGCGTTCTGACATGGAAGCATCTCCTTTGTTCTAAAGAGAAGTCATATCCACCAACGAGAGTTTTAAGACTTTGGTCTTGAGGTTTTCATTAAATGTCTTTACTTCCTCTATTACAAGGAGAAGAAATAAAAAGATCAAGGACTATCAAATTAACGGATCAAAATTGTTAACCCATGTGAATTAGACAGCACAGATTTTATTTCCGTAATTACTTGAATGCAGATATTGTCATAAGAGAAGTTTGTGTGCAATAGATTATAATAAAAAATGTCAGAATCAAACATTATATTATGCTTTGATATTCTGTATTGATTTTATTGAATCAATCTAATCTCAAAAATTTAGAAATATTCCAGTGTTCCATTTTCTTTTAATATTTTCTGAAAAGATGTCGATAATTAAGATTATCAATTTAGATCTATCTAAATGCAACAACTGAATTTTATAAAGTACAAAATTATTTAATGCCTTACTATATCTATATTTTTTCAGTACTCTACATTGGTAACTATCATAGTGTCTGATGCAATTTGGGGGCTCAATAAATATTTATTTATCAAGTACATGAATAAAAAGGGTATATAATCAGCTTTGTGGAAATTTAATTTAACCCATTCATTCCCATCTCATAATCTTCATATGAGCTACAATTAAAAAAAATGATGCCAAGGAAAATATTTTCCAAATAAAATTATTTTAAAAAAACAATTTTTTATAGGAGCACACCACCTCATCTGTCACTCAATATTGTTCATATCAATTCCTCTTTCAAAGGGAGGGAAGTACACTAATAATAACTAGCTTGAGTAATTTCTCTTGTTAAGCATAAGTAAATCTTGGCCATTTTGGCAATAAGACCTTTTTATTTTTGTTTTGGTTGTGTTCAGGAATTTAGTTATTTTATAATGCATAAGTCATTTTATATTAAATAAATCCTTTAACATATAAGTATCATGATACTGTTCTTCATAGGTATATGTGGTATTCTGTAAGTAACATTTTTCAGTAGTCAAAAAATTATCTCTGTATCTATTACATTTTAACTTTATTTCTGTAAATTAGTGCATATATATATATATATGATAGTCTAGCTAAGATTAGATAGAAAACAATATTTTTTTATTTTTATTTATTTACTTTTTTTGAGACACATCCTCAAGCTGTCACCCTGTATAGAGTGCCCTCATGTCACAGCTCATAGGAACCCCAAACCCTTGGGTTCAAACGATTCTCCCACCTAAGCCTCCCAGGAAGCTGGGACTATAGGCACCTGCCACAATGCCCGGCTACTTTTATTCTTTATTGTTGTTGTAATTGTCATCATTACTTTAGCTGTCCTGGCCCAGGTTTGAACCTGCCAGCCTCGGTGTATGTGGCCGCACTCTACCCACTGAAGCCATAGGTGCCAGTAGAAAATGGTATCTTTACAGTGATATATGTCATAGATGTGTATAGGTGAGTTTAACTTAAGCAATTGTCATCACATGTGTCTGAGAAAAGAGATAGACATCAAGAAAGAAAGCGATCTATATAGAGTGGACATGGAGACACAAGAACAGAATAGAATATTTAAATAGAATGCACACATTCTGTCATGCAGTGTAGTGGGCATGAAGTGGAAGACAGGAAACTTGTACATTGCAGAAATTCAAATTCTGAAAGTCTGGTTTGACCATCAGAGGATGTAGTGTTTAATTCACATTCAAACGTACAATACAGATTTTTCATATCACTTGACTGCTAATTTTATTTTCAATTACTTTAAGAAACGTCAATTTGTTCCAATGCCAGGAGAAAAACTTACTTTAAATCTAGTAAATAAGGTACTTTGTGGTTGGTTGATGTGAGTGCCTTTTAGATAGATTTTGCTCATGCCAATTTGCCTCCCGAACTTGGTATTTAATCTTTGCCTTTGTACTTGGTTTAAATATATTTATAATTTCTAAGCTACTATCTAAACTATGTATTTCTAATTATAAAATACCCTTATTTGTAAAACCAAGTCAGAGTACTAGTATTATGCCCAATATATGGTGCAAGAAAATAGTACATGTTTATGCTGAGACGCAGAGAGAAGCATTCTAACTAGCATCGTGATTACCAACCAACACATTTCCATCGTGCTCTCTACATTTCTTTTCACCACCCGACAAATTTGAGAAATATTCCACAGTACCCATTAAGAAAGGGTTTCTCAAATGGAAATCAGGCACTCCGAAATGAACATTAGAACATGAAAGGGACAGATAACTATTGCTTGAGAAAAATAAAGCCTTTGCAAGTAATCATCACGCATTTTCATGAAAGCTGTCATAAAAATCATTCCCATAAAAAAGATTGATGCATTTGGCGAAGAATTACAGTTCACACACGCGCACACGTGCACACACTCAATGTCAGGGAAGAAGAATGACAAAAAAGAGGGAAGGAGGCAGGATACAATTTGAGGCAAGGAAGCTCTTAAGTCAATTGTTGAAAATATACAGCTAAGATAAGATAGAAAACAGTATCATTAGGGCAAAATTTTATCAGTGAATATCACAGTCCTATCTCAATTTCTGTGGGAGGGTGGGGATCAGATTTGGTGAGTTCCTTCCTAAAACTTCCTCCTTGCTTTGGGTTACATCATATAGCAAACAGTTGACCTATAAACCTCTCTACTACAGCCTTTAAAAACTTTCTTGCCGCTTATTTCAGTGAAGGGCATGCAGTTTAGACTATACCCCGGTTGCTCTCTACTATTTCAACAAGTACCTTGTTGCTTCTTACCTAGTTAACTTTTCCTGTGCAATTTTTGCTTTGACAGTCATCATGAAGTATTCATGATAACATACTTTGGTATATTAAAATCCCCAAAGAAATTTAAGCTTATATTAACCTCTGAATTCTGCTGAGAATAATAATTTAATTAAATCTCCTCAATGTTACAAGTATTTGTATATTTACTAATGTGTTGATATTAGCAAATAATTATATTCATCTCTGATGATTTCAAAATAAATCTTCAAATATTATAGAATTCATCGAATATGAGCATCTCTGTAACAAGTGAAATAAGAAATATTTCATAAGAAATAATATTAATAAATCATTTATTCTAAAACAGAAATTTTGCCTGATGGTGATCATGTATTGCCCAATGAAATCTTTTTTCATCCATCTATGGGAAATGCCATTATCAAATCTCTAGAAAACTGAGGCTTAGACTAGTTAAGAAAACCGACAGAGCTCACACTCTTTTTTCTATTTTTGCTTATTTTATGTTAGGAGAAATTATGATATTTTATAATTATATTATTTTTATCAGAATTACTGTGGTTCATATTATATGCCAACTATACATTAATTAAACCTATTTATTTAGCCAAGGAATGATACTTTCTCAAATATTATTTCTGCAAATCATATATGCTTTAAGTTACATATTAACTTCAAACATATGCTTTAAGTTAATTATTTACAAATAAAATCATACATGTTAAAATATTTCATAAGAATAACAGAGTGAAATTTCCATTTAGTATAGATATATTATACTTATATTGTTTTCCTATTTAATAGTGTATGATATTTGATGCATATAGAGTGGTCTATTCCTCATATTAAATGGCTGCCAACTGATCCAGATTTTGTTATGCAAGTTAATACATTTAATTTTTCTTCCTTGGGGGTTTCATAAACACAGTCACACACAATGGTCCAGCCTTGAGTTTGCTATTTGGAACATCTAAGGTATGATTGAAAGAAACCAAACAGCCATTTTTTGTGTGTTTACAAAATAACCCTAAATTATACAGAATATTCAATAAGTACCCCTGCCGTTTAAAATGATCTATGTACTTTTCTTCAGAAAAATACATTGCCAAGCTATCATATTTTTATAAATTATATATTTGAGCTATTCAGATCACTATAAACACCATTTTATAGTCATGTGTAGTCTTTTAAAGTCAAATGGACTTGAGCTTCAATTCCTTCCATAGCACACAGTACCAGGCCTCACATGTTTTCTCAAATAACAAAGAGTCGTCTTCTGTATTTTATAATGGAAATAGTAATAAAATTTCTATACAATGAGATTAAGATTAATTTACCATGGCAATTCTATTCTCTGTTTTTATGTTAACTTAGTTACTTCTGCTTTTGGTTCACTCAGAATTTACACAGTAATCAAATATATCTTGTATATCCAGACCTATTTCAATTCTAATTAATGGAAATCCACTTCTAAGTAGCTGAAACAACAGAGGAAAAATTTATTTCTTAATTTAAAAAAAATGATGTCAGTCTTAGAACTGGTTAGACAAAAGGTTTTAATGAAATCAGGAATTTTATCTTATCTTTTTTTTCTTTATAACTGTGATCTCAGTCTAGCTACATTCATGGCTGTCTGCCTATCCAGGTTTACATCCTTAAAGTTCTATGATCAAAGAAGTAAAGAAACTACTTCATCCTCAAAACAACTTGAAAGTTCCTAAAAAGGAACACAAATGGGCCTGGGTTCTGTGACATACCTGTACCTTGAACCAATGTTATTAATGAGGAGTTAACACGTATTCACCTTTATGGCAGGGATGGGATAATATGATTTTGTGGTTGCTGATTGCAACTCACTCATCAGTCAAAAATCGCAGCTCAGAATTTCATGTCATGATAATAGAAATAACCAGCTAGGACATCTGTCAAACAACCAAATTTGAAATTTCCTCTGAAAATTATGGCTGTGCTTAATGTCTATGTTCTTTATCAGGAATTAACATTTCATATACATCATTGTTAATTGCAAATAAAATAACATCACCATTGAGTAATACAAATGCCATGGGCTAGCTTCATTAGATTAATGAGCCAATGACTCCAACCTTGATGTCTCTTCTAATTATGTACCTTGCACTGTTTCTTTCAAAAGGAGACATCTAATTAATTAGATACAAATGTCATCTATAGGTCGTTGACAGCCAAGATCATCATTGATGATTCACTTTAGTCCAAGGCAACTTAATACTCCTCTGGGATTTCCAGAAAATGTCATCTTTGAATGAAAAATTTCTCCTGCAGCTGAAGGATTGTAAAAAAGAAAAATAAACCTCTAAATCTATACCTTTTTCATGCATAACTCTTATTGAAACCAAATGATAAATGCAACCTTTCAGACAAATACACATGTGAAAATTTCCTGTTAGTCATGTGAAGTAATTAGCTCTTTGAAATAAAGCATGTGCTTGAAGAAGTAAATATTTGTTATTGCCAATATTTAAAATGTTATTATTCTTCAGAAAAAGAAATATCAAATTCACTTTATAAAAGTACATTTTGTTATGACATAATAATCCTTTATAAATTTTGATTATGTTCACCTATAAACATATTACAAATAATGTATCAACTAATATTCTAAGAAGAGTTTTTAAATTAGTACTTTTCTGAAGTAATAAAATATTTGTTCATCAATTGAGTAGTTAAAAGTAGTATATTGTTGTGAACTAGTCACAAAAGTTCCTTAAACATTTTATTATTTAAAGAGAAAACATGGAAAGATTAAAATTAGAAATAGAATAGAAGTTTTCCATTCTTCCTATAATATTCATGACAATTTTCCAAATAGCATGATTTCAGCTATTAGATGTGACTAAAAATATAACTATGTTTGTATTGAAAGTTCACCCAAAATATATTATTGGAAGTTTTGAATTCTTATGGTATCTTGCAAATTTTGACAAGTCAATGAGTCTTTATAAAATTAGTTATTTCACAAATGCATTTTCACTAAAACACTTTATAAAATCAAACTTCAGAATTGAGATTGGTCATAATAGAGTGAATTATGGCAAATGGATAATTTCAGTTCCCCAATTGTTTTTTAATATTATATAAGAATACAGCTTTCTTATGTTATTTGTGGAATTGTATTTTTAAAATCAGAACTGTGGTGTATATGTGTTTTGTGCTAATTTTATAAATTCTCATTTAATAAAGTATGATGGACTCATTTTTTTTTTTTTTTTTTTGCTTTTCTAAAATATGATTTACCTAATTTTGTTTTCCTGGTCTTTGTTCCTTCAAAAATTCAATCATATTACTCTCTATACACATCGATAATTCATGAATTTGAAGAATACACTCCTATAAGACAACATTGCTATATATGTCAGCTATATAGGTCATTCAGGCATTTGTGTATTTTAGGTAGAATCAGCAGGCATTTATTGTTTAAAAAGATTTTTATCAACCATCTATCTGTATAAAACAGATTAAGGAGATAAGCCCTTAAAAGTAATATAGGAGATATAGAAATATTTTTAAAAGACTTTCATAAAAGTTATAGGGTCAGTAGGCATAAATATAAGTAATTAAGTACCAGAGAGAAGCTTTTCAAAGTACTATCAATGTTACTAGCTCCTGGTATCACGGAAGATATATTCAAGAAATAGTGTCATTTGTCTTAGGACTTGATGAGAGGTTCTTATCACTTGTTAAAGAATATGGAGAATAATCTAGAGAGTTGGAAGCCTGAGTAAAGACATAAAATGCAAATGAGAGGTGACATTTCTAGTAAAAGGCAAGCATTACAGAATTTTATTGGTGTCCAGAATGTGTACATAAGATACAAAGTTTTAAAATAGAGCATAAAATTAATAATTCTGCTCTATAAATGGCTGTTGAAAAGCAAATGACCAAAGGACTCCATGGGAAAACTTTTGTAGATTCATCTCACAGCATTTCAGATGATAATTTAGCATGAAATAAATACACTGTAATTATCAACATTTTAAATCTATGCCCCCCCATTTTAATTAATTACAAACACTCATGTGTTCCTTTCTTGTATATGACTAATCTTCATTTAAAACGAAATGTGAAACATACACTATAATAAAAAATAAGTAAATAAGAAAAATTATATATACATGAAAGTTAAAATTTAACCAGTTATTATAGGCCTTGATACTTTGTACTAATGCAGACACTTAAAATATTATTTCAATTCATATGAAAGTTACTTATTTTAACAATTTACATTTTTACAATTTAATATATGTACTATGCACATTTTATATTGTTGTGAGCTCCTGTTCCCCCTGGTTCCCCTGCCTTCTCCCATTTTACAAAACCCACCCAAGTTCCCAATAGATGAATGATGGTGGGAGCCTGCCTGCCTAAATGTAACCATTGTTACTTAAACTGTATCCATAACCTAAACTATAACCATTGTTACTTAAACTGTATCCACAACCTAAACTGTAACCATTGTTACTTAAACTGTATCATAACCTAAACTGTAACCATTGTTACTTAAATTGTATCCACAACCTAAACTGTAACCATTGTTACTTAAACTGTATCCATGACTACCCAAGCTGTAACCCCAGCAGCCTGAGCTAACCAGCCACATCTCACTTCTGTAACCTGCTTGCTCAAAAATTATATAAGGCAACTTGCCCACTATTGGGACAGAACTGTCTCTCAGGACAGCCCCTGTGCAGATTCAAGAAATTTCTGATTGATTGCACTTAAGTGGGGTCCAAGCCAATACTTTCAGTTTGCTGGGGTACAACAATATATACACTATAGAAAATTTATTGTATATATTAAATGTTTTAATAATTTAATTTAATATGCATATTTTATACATTAATACATACATAAAAATCTGGATGGTGAGATCCAGCAACATGTGTCTTACCATGCCATCCAGGCAATTCCTACTTGTAGTTAAGTTTGAGAATGTCTATGTAATACATACTTGTATGCTTGAGTTTTATCTCAGGATAAAGTTCTTATGTACTACTCATACAAGTAGTATGATGAGTAAAATTATCAAATGATACACTCTTGATATTTATGGTCCACAATTTTTAAGTTATATATTTTTTTATTAATGCATCAAGGATTTTGAAATCCTTCATTTTAAATTATAATTTAAATTTCATGCCAAAAATTATCCAACACAGATTCTATCTATTCAGTTATTATGTGGTATATTTCAACATTGGTGGCAACTGATAGAATCACTGATGTCTCAGAAACTATAAAGATGAATGACAATACTGAATAAGGAAAATAATATTGGTCAATATCTTGGAAGAAGAAACATAAAAAATATTAGACATATATATGTTCTAATATACTGTAAGAGATAGGAGAAACCTCTGCGAGGAAATTGTAGTGAAGCTTAAACCTAAAGAAGTTGTTCTTAAGACGTGATGATGTGCAGTCGGTTTGAGAACTAATGATCTAGACTCCTAGAGAAAGAGAAAGGATTGAACTGGAAAGGAACAGGACTGGAATGCTCCAGGCATTGATTTCAGGAATAAAGGGTCGTGGTGGCGAAAAAGGTGATCTATTCAAGGGACTTGTTGAGACCAGACACAGAAGGGTCCTCAAACTTTTTAAACAGGGGGCCAGATCACTGTCCCTCAGACCGTTGGAGGGCCAGACTGCGGCCCCTGGACAAGTCAGCTGCTAAGTAAGACAGGCAGCCGTGGCAAAAACACCCGGCAGGCCGGATAAATGTCCTAGGCCGGCTGCATGTGGCCAGCGGGTCATAGTTTGAGAACACCTGAGTGAGGTAGAATGAAGCTGGGCATGTAGTCAGGGAGTCAATTATGTAGAACTTTATTTGTACTTTATTTTAGAAAGGATTCAATCACATATTCAGAGTATATCACTTTATATAATGTCACACATTTTTATTCCTTACAGTATCAATAAAAATAAGGAGATTATTAAGTTTACATATCATTATTACTATGGCACTAAGACATGAGACCCTTCTATTTTTTTTTCTCCTGTTAAACTCTCCTTAGTTCATTTTTTCAGATTTATGTTTATGTTACTAATAAAAACAGTTAAGCCTAGATAAGAATTAAAATTAATCTATTTCCAACTATATTGTGCCACTGACTTAAAGAAACAGATATGTATAGGAATAAACATGTAAATAAAACAATTATTTCCACACTTAAATTATTTTCTACCATCAAGCACTTTAAATTTTGGAACACACTTTTGCATATACAATTGAAATAGTGATTTCTGTATTTTTATAATGTCTATCTCACAAATATAGATTTAAAAATGCTTATGCAGGATTCCATACTAAGTAGTATCTATACTGGAGCATAAGCTCCACAAGATTAAATGTATTTTAACTGTTTTCTTTTCTGATGGTAAAGAAAACCATCTTCCAGGTACCTCAGGCACCCAGAAGAGGGCATATGTCATAGATAAGTACTCCATGAATACGTTTGTAGGTTGAATATTTTAAAAAGTAATTATTCCACTATCAGTATTATTAATTATTATTATTCCACTATCAGTAATTATTTCAGCTATCAGTATTTATAGATTGTATATGTCAAATATTTCTTTGGCATAAATCTTTAAATCTTCCATTAGGCTACATGAATCAATATGTAGAATGATTTACTTACGCGCATTCTTCATTTATTTATTTTTTATTTTTTTTTATTTTTTTTATTAATTGATTTCTGTGTACATTGATGCAAACATGGGGTACATTGTGCTGTTTCATATACAATTTGAAACACCTTCATCAAGCTGGTTAAAAGAGACATATAGAACACGTTTAACTTTCTCATTTCTTATCATCTGACCCTTATACAAGTTGTAGCTGAAGAGGTGAAATAGCACTCAAATTTTTCCTTAATAGCTACTGTGTCTATATAAATATAGTTTGTTTGGGGTAGTCATGCAAAGTGAAAGATCATTTGTCTTCTGCATACAAATCAAGCCCTGAGTAGTCATTGTGACAATACATAAAAACAACTATTTGTTCATCTTATCAACCATGGCAAAGAGCGGAATTAAAAAGAGAAGAGCAAGGATGCACATTTTTCCATTACATGTTTTTATATAGCTCCAAACAGGATTGTTGCAGCTCGTTTTTCTTAAATGTACTTTTCCAATATGCTCCCTCTCTATTAAAATGTATGACTGCCATGCCAACCTGCTACATATTTATATCCTATTTCCATTGGGTTCACAAAATGCGCCTAAACAATAAAGCACAGTAATATGCTGGACGAGGTCAGTGAACAGAAGTAATTGGCTAAGTTTGTACCATATTGGATGCATTTATATAGTTTATTTCTCTTTTTGTTCTAAAATAAGATGTATACATTTCACTGGAAAGAATGATAGAACACCAGCATGGGAAGTTGACATATAGGAAAATTAGATTATTGAAAAGCAAATTTCCATTTGACAATATTTTTCATAAATGCTAAAGAGACAAACTGAACCCTTTACATTATATACAAGGTTGGACAATTAAGCTCGTGAACTCATCCTAGAAAAAGTGCTACATACCTCATTGCTGAATATTAATTACTATAGTTGCCAAATGGCTGAGAAGGGTACTTTGCAGGTGACCATAGTGGTATTCAGCAATGGGGAATAGAGCACTGTTCCTTAGATGAGTGGGATGCATTCATGAACTTAATTGTCAGACCTCATATGACAATATCTCTGATGGCCATTTAAGAAGGATGGACGTGGAGCTGGTGCCAGTGCTTGGCTTCCTAAGGTGGGTACTTTGTAGGTGACCCTACTGTTATTCATCAATGAGGTATATAGTATTTTTTAAGGATGAGTTCTGAAACTTAATTGTCCAACCTTATGTATTTCTCTACACACACACCCCCCATCACCACAGGAAACCTCAAAACTTTTTGTCATAAAATAAGCATGTTTTCTAGAAAAAGAAACAAATATAAAACATACAGCAGGTTTTCCTGTTGAGGGGCTTCTTCTCTAGCACCAGAGTGAAAAACATGTGTGTATCATCTGATCACTTCCATAATAAGTAAATATAAGCTCATTCTCGTTCTGTGTTTGTTTGTCTTTAACAACAGAAATTCCAAACCACAGTGATAGAAAGTGTGATTCTAAAGCACATTTATCTGAGTTCAATTAATTTGTCATGTCCCCCAGGTAACGTAGAGTAGACAAATAACTTCTCTCAATGTGGAATGCTGTATTCTGAGGAACAAATGAGTTGTAACATAATGCATAATATTACAATGCACTTTGCTCACATACTACATGTAATAAATATTTGTTATCTTTCCTATTATATATCCAGTAGAATAAGTACACTATACAAGGCATACTTACTTTTGTTCCTTTTGTTAACATTCATTCGATTCACTTTGTTTTCCTATGCCCATCTTTACGTTAAATTAATATTATCAAATTCTTTTTTATAATATATGAACTTTTACTAGTAACGGAAAAATAAATTGACGGGATTTTTATTGCACCCCTATGGAAAATACCATTGTATAAATCTCTATGAATTATTTCTTTTTTATCTTTTATATCTCGAGGTTTTATGTGATCCAATTTCCTCACCTTTGAAAAACTACCTACTTTGCTTTTTTAAAACAAGATACTTTATATTTTTCAAATTTAATAGTCCTCATTTGTAAGACTGTCATTGCTGTGGAAGAAAACAAGACTATAAATAATAAAATACTGTATGTTATCATAATCCTAAAATTCTTTTCAAATATTGGTTGCTAATGTTTTAAACATTTATTTTTCATTTTGCTGTAATCTATTAGTTATTGTTATCCACAATTTTATGTGATTGGTTATTCACTTGTTCCCCCAAATTTTATTTTTTCATTTCTATTCTTTTGTTTCTATTGACCTGAGTGCCCTGATTAATTATCCGATGCCTAGTAATTTGCTATGTGACTCCTCCCTTCTCTGTTTACCTCTGCCGGATTTTGTGGCACTCCTTGTTTCTAAAAGAAAAGCCATTGATTTGGTAATGTTCAAAATTCATATTTCTGATGTTCTTAAGTCAAAGTACTTATCAGAAGTATAAATAGGATTCTGTTGATCTTTGTGACATTTTCTAAAAATGGAATCCTGTTGTGAAGTGTATTTATTGATCGGGTTCATGAAAGAGCAGCAAATAAGTTGTTAAAAAGGAAAAAAAGCTGCCCTTCGTATTTTGTAATCTGTACAATGAATGCACTGACCAATTTCAAGATTTAGAAGAAAAGAATCAGAAATGATGGTGCATTTGTTTAGAAATGTGCAGAATGTGTTGGATAAACCAATCAATACCTAATTACTAGTCTGCAGCTTCTCTATGTTAACGCTCAGGCTTTCACAGAGATAAACCACCTGCTGTGTGACCTGATGTATTTGTTCTGACAGCACTTTTAAAGGGACTGCTCAAAACCTGGCAATAACTACATTATTCCAAGAGAAATAATTTTCCAAGAGACTTATTCCCACACACGTCCAAATAAATATAGAAAACCAAGGAAACTCATGAGCAAATATATGTGAAAAGCCAAAACTCCCCTGTTCTATATAAAATAAGTGAAATACAATTTTAAAAGCATTTATTTTCTATAATAATTAAGAAAGAACCTTTAAGGATTTTAGTTATAACATACACTTCTACTTGCGAGCATATGTACACTTCTATTGTGACTGATTGATGAATTGAAAAATAGGCCTATTACACTTGCATAAACCTCAGTATTATCCATTCACACAGCGCTGAAGCCTTTCTCTGGTCCTCACAATTATTGCACCGAAGTATAATTTTAAAACAAACAAAAATCTGGTCAAGTATCTTGGGTTGTTATCATTCATTTTAATTCATCAGAAGCTTAGTGCTCAGTTCTGAAAATAGCTTTTGTATTCTTAATCTGTGTCCCTTAGAATCTGCTAACCAAGATAAATATGTACTCAGAGTATTTGATTAGAAAACGGCATCTTCCTTATTCTTGAAATCTACCAAAAAAAAGACATATTTTCTTCTTTTGGAGTATCATAAAAACAAATGCTTTAATTAAAAAAAATTAAGATGCATTTCATGAATGAATTTGAAACCAGAATGTATTTCATATTCTATCTAGATATTATTTCCAAATCTTGAACTATTTCTACTTTAAAAAGAAAATCTGGATGCAGCTGAAATGGTGCAGGACAGAACAACGCTAGTATCACTGGTTTCTGTTCCCCTCTTGGTAGCTAATACGATCTTTGCTATGGATTTATTTTCAAAAGGAAATGCTACCTACACTTTATATCTTCATAATATTATTCATTTCTATTTTTATTTTCCTTTTTTAACTATTTTATATATTTGTCCCTTACTCCAAAGAGACATTTGTAATCCTTAACAGTTATTATAAATTTCGTCATTAATTACCTCAAATACAAAATGTCATCGTACTACCTATTTTGGACTTATACAGAACTTTTTCAAAAGAGTTTTCAGAACCTTACTTTTAATTTAGTCAATTTAAACCCATGTTATGCAGTAGCACCCTGCCCTAGCCCAGAAAATTCACATTGTTTTTATTGAGAGTAAGAATGTGACTGCTCTTTAAAAGTTCCTTCTATTTAGTATGGCCATTCTCCTGAGTCGTCATTTTGCTCAAGAAGCCTCTTGCGAGATAGACGTGTTCCATAGATACATGCTGCTTCTTTACCCCATTTTACTTATTTTTGAGTGAAGAGAGATTTAATCCGACCCAATCTCTAAATACTTGCTCATGATAGGAAGCTTCTTCTACGGTGAACTTAGAGTTTATTTCTCAGAGTGCGAATTAAACTAGAGACTGGGTTTTTCACTGTCTTAGGGAGCCACAAACACTGATCTCTTGCCAGTCTGGTGAAGTGTAGTGAAATGAGCTCTGTCTGCTCTGTTTTAATTAATTTTGAAAGTTATATGAAATAGATAGGTATTTTATTGGTGTAGAATTTTAAAAATCATGTCAGTTCTATATCTAACACACCCAGGTGAAAACACCCTCTGAATTCTTCTTGTCACTATAAATATTTGTAGATCCCCACCCTTTTTTTTTGCAGTTTTTGACCAGGGCTGGGTTTGAACCCACTACCTCTGGCATATGGGGCCGGCGCCCTACTCCTTTGAGCCACAGGTACCGCCCCTGTAGGTCACCTTTTAAGACAAAAAGGTTACTTGCCTATTCTAAGTTATCAGAAACTAAACCTACCCTCCCCTGATTCTCATCTCTTTATAAAGCTTCAAGCCATAGCTTTACTTAGTATTCAGAAAAGAGAGTATGGTTGTATGAGGACAGTGTCTTTCACTCCATAGCCAATATTTTGACAAAGCAGGCAGAAACTGGTGTGTGATGTAGGTACTAGAATAGCACAGCACGTACTTTCCAAATACAGGCATATGCTTTCTATAAGGTTCTGTATGCGTATACACTATATACAGAAACACGTATATAGTTAATATGTATATACTCAGGTATATATGTATGGATATATATGAGTATTCCTATATATTTATATGCACCTATAAGTGATCTGTCTGTAAATATAATTTGTATTACACACAAAGACATGCACTTTGAACATGTGTGGTGTATACACACACACATACATGCATGTGTGTGTGTAAAATGTATTCCCTGACAGAGTGTATATTTTGCATGTGCATGAATTTGTGTGCACACATACAAACACATAACTGTGCATATGATTAGTCTGCTACACAATATGTGCATGAAGATTGTGTGTTTCTATTACAATCTGAACATGAACTTTACGGCCACCCTGATTTACTACTGATATACTAAAGGAAATTTTCTCTCATTCTCAGAGTTTCATTTTTTTTTAATAAAATCTATGCCTCTGCATTATAAATATGATGTGTACTTCGTGTTGGTGGAAGCTTGAAGAATTGATGTTGTTCTGAATCAGGGATCACGGACACTTTTTGTATTTGTTTTAGTCAGTTGCCTGTTCCAATGAACACAATAAAATATTTTCCTAATATACCGAATACTTATTTCTACGTCTCTCTCCTAATTTTGATAGTGGCCATCTGCTTGGCAGAGTGAGCAAATGCTTAATACAAACTTTATGACAAGGATGAGTTTTAATAGGCTTTTCAATCATATTTCATCTGGATTCCAGGAGAAGTAGATTTAACACTCCAAGGTCCCATATTTCTGGATTTTCTCTAGTCCCATAATTTCTGCTTGCAGGTCACTTAATTTTCCTTTGCTCATCTTCTTCATATAAAATCCTACTCTAAGCAGCTAATAAGCTCCAGCCCATACTGTTAGGCTCACTCTGTCTTGCTACTTCATCTGGAGCATCAGATACCATTGCACACGGGGGGCCACTGAAGTAATCACAGGCAAAAGTTTAGGACACACTTTTCTATAGGAAATCATAATCAGTCATCCCTCTTATGTTTGATTTCTACTGCCTTGCTGCCTGTCACCTTCACACCAAGTCAATGACATATGCTTAAAGTGTTTTTATGCCAATAATCTTGCATAATAATGAAGTTTTGTAGTAGAATAGAATACATGGAAGATGCAACACAAAACTGAAAGTGATTTAACACAATAGAAATACATTTATTCCTGGCTGCCGTGTTCAACAGGCAGCTTTCCAGCAGGTAATTTCGGAAGCAATTCTCCCTCAACTTCATGGCTCACAGGCTCCCTAAGAACTGAGGTTTCTCTGTTTTTCTCTCTGCAGATGACAAAAGGAAGTGGGGATACTATGTGAAGATCCATAGGGGGCAGGCCTGGAAGGGGCGCCTATCCGTTTGGCACACGTTTTCACTGGCCAGAAATCAGTCAGGTGTCCAAGGATCACAGCAAGAGAGTCTTCAAAAGTGTAGTCCAGCTGCATCACAAAGAGAAAAGTAAATGGTTCTTCCTGTGGACATTATTATAGTATCATCCAGAAAGAGGAAATCACTTATGAAAGATCATGAAAGGAGACAATATTTTGAGGCATGATGAGCGTTAGAGAGATTGTGATCTAAAGCTCATCAGGAAACATAATTTGACAAGTTCTCATAAACTAATTGGGAAATCATTAGAAATTATGTTTTATCCTTCATTTCATGCTACGTGCAAGCATATTCAGTCTGTGTATCTAGTCAGTCTCTAGTCTTTATCCTGGTCAGTTTATTGAGCTTTATTTTGTGTGTGGGCCCCTAGTAAGGCAACATTTGACAGTTTGTATGTGGACCCCTGATAAAGCAACTTTTTTTCTCTCTTTTTCTTCCTACTGTGTATTCTTGCTTAGGAAGAGAGACCAGCAAAGAGGCAATAAAGATGATTTTTCTTCCTATATATATGCTCGCTATATACAAAACACACAAAACTTGATTTATATAAAATCATGCTTAGTAGTCTTGCCAAATGTTATCAAATTATTGTGCATTCACTAAAAATCAATGCATACTTCTCTAAATAGCTGTGCCTCAATTTAGCCAAACCATTATGCCCAGCAGAAAAATAAAGAGAATTATTAATGTAATGCCACTGTTTACACAGAGTCCTCAAAACGTGCGAGCTTGTAGAGGAATGCCTGAAAGTATTCTCCTGTTACAAAGGACCCAGAGCTCACCAGTCCCTAAATAGCATCATAATTATGTTTTCCAAGTATTGAAGTTCTCAAACCATTCACAGAGACATTTACTTGTAAAGTATCCTTTACCTTAGGTACTTTATATATCCTAATTTTCACATTCAATTCCCAATTTAGAAAAACCTTATTTATCTGTTTGTTTACATATTTATTTGATGAGTAAAGTGGGCAGCTTAGAGAAATGGGAGCGTTATAATTCAGATGAGCAGTAGTAAGTGGAAGTTTTGGGGGATTTAAGAGTTATGAGTACCCAGAGAAATTTCTATGAATTGTCCTGATTCCAAGCTATCATCATTAAGAACATGCAATTTAGAATTGCTTTTATACTGCAGCATGCCACTTCTAATGTTTACTTTTTTTCAATTTTAGACTATGTACCATAAGAAGAGTCCTCTCTGTAATAGGGTCCCAACTTCTAAATTCTGTTCTAAAAATGCTTACATGTTACCCTCTTCAGTCCACAAATTAAGCAATTAACCGTCTCCCTCACATTACATATTTTTAACTTCAGGAAGAAGAAATTCCATTTATGGATCTGTCTGCTTGGGTAATGCCCAAGATAATCCCTCTTTTGACTAACTTAAAGTCAACTCATAAGTAACCTTTTTTAGATATGGAAAAAAGGTAACAAAACTTAAATGATATTCCATCATATTCATTAGTCCTCACATTCAAGGTAAAATAATTGTACCAGGCATATACATTAGGGGAGGGGGATCTTGAAGTCTATCTTGCAATTCTGCCTGTTACTAACTATCCTCTGGCTCCCAATCATTCGTTTCCCTCAAAAATGGAAAATATCGCTTTCAAATTTATTAAATAATTTTTCTAAATTTTAAATTAATATGAGGGTATACATTTTTAGGTTACATTGTTCTCACTTCCAAGGTGAAGTTCAAGTTGTAGTTGCGCCCTTCACCCAGGGGACCTGCTGAACACCCTTGCACTATGTACCTTAGGTAAGATCCAGATAACTGCCCTCCCTCCTCCCTCCAATCCTCTCCCTCCTCCCATTCCTCTCTTTTGTCTTCCCTCCTCCTTGCTAAACTACATTGGTGTTTTATCATTCCTGTGGATGTGCAATTGTTTATATATTGATTTCATATTAGTATTGAGTATAATGGATATATATTTTTTCCATTGTTGAGATACTTTACTAGGAAGAATGTGTTTCAACTCCATCGAGGTAAACACAAAAGATGTAAAGCCTTCAGCTTTTCTTAGAGCTGTACAGTACTCCATGGCATACATATGCCACAGTTTGTTGATCCATTCATGGGATGATGGGAATTTAGGTTGCTTCCATGACTTGGCAATTACAATGGGGCTGCAGTAAACCTTCTGGTACAAATGTTTTCTAGAAAAATGATTTTTGTTCTTCAGGGTATATACCTACTAATGGAATTGTGGGATCAAATGGAAAGTTGACTTTTAGTTCTTTAGTAATTCTCTGTATTTCTTTCCGTAAAAGTTGCATTAGTTGCAATCCCACCCGCAGTGCAAAAGTGTCCCTTACTCTCCATATGCATACCAGCATCTGTGTAGTTCTGGGACTGTGTAATGTGAGTTAATCTTGCTGGAGTTAGGCGATATCTCAGAATGCTTTTGATTTGTGTTTCTCTGACGATTAAAGATGATGAACATTTTCTCACGTATTTGTTGGCCATTCATCTGTCATCTTCAGACGTTCAAGTCTCTTGCCCACTTATAAAGGGGATGGTTTGCTCTTTTCTTGTAGATTAATTGGAGTTCTCTGTAAATTCTAGTTATCAGGCCTTTGTCAGATTTGTAAAATGCAAAAATATTCTGAAGGTTGTCTGTGTGCCTTAGTTGTGGTACTTTTAGCTGTGTGGAAGCTTTTTAACTTGACCAAATCCCACTTATTTATTTTTGGTGGTGCTCCAATTACAAGGGAGCTCTTCCTCATAACATCTTTTTCTAAGCCAATATCTTCAAGTATTTTCTCCACACTCTCTTCTAGGGTTTATTGTTTTGAGTCTTAAATTTAAATCTTTTATACAATGAGAGTCAATTCTTGTCAGTGGTGAGAACTGTGGGTCCAGTTTCAGTCTTCTACATTTTTTTCTCATTTGTTAACATCTTCTGCTATTTCTTTTCTCAGGGTTTCATAGTTATCCTCATAGAATTCTTTCACATCCTTTGTTAGATGAATTCCTGGGTATATTTTTATCTTTTCTGGAGTTACCATAAAGGGAATAGAGTCTGTGATTTTCTTTTCAGCTTGATTGTTACTGGCATATATAAAGGCTACTGATTTGTGGGTATTGATTTTGTATCCTGAGATGTTGCTATATTTCACCATATCTATCAATTCTCTCAATAAATGTGAATGGCTTTTATTCTCTCAAAAGGCACAGGTTGGCTAACTGGATACAAAATCTCAGGCCTGAAATTTATTGTCTGCAGGAAAGACTCCTAAACTGAAAAGATAAAAAAAAAAAAAAAAACTCAATGCAAAGGGATAGAAAACAATAATCCAGGCAAATGAAATCAGAAAAAAAGCAGAGGTTACAATTTTATTTGCAGATGCAATTTTGTTTAAACCAACAAAAATAAGGAAAACAAGGATGGACATTAAATACTCTTCAAGGGAAGCATGAAGTGATTTCTTATTTTGTTTGTTTTATTTTTTTGAATTTTTTTATTATATCATAAATGTGCACCTTACTGCATTTATGGGGTACAAAGTGAGGATTTTAAATAGAATTTGGAATGCTTACATCAAACTGGCTAACATAACCTTCACCTCACTTATTTGTTGTGTTAAGGCATTTATACTTCACATGAAAAAAGCTAATAATACCATATATCAATGGGCAAGAGAGATGAATAGAACCTTCTCTAAGGAAGACATATGAATGGCTAACAAACATATGAAAAAATACTCATCATCACTAATTATTAGAGAAATGCAAATCAAAACCACCCTGAGATATGATCTAATCCCCGTGAAAATGGCTCACATCACAAAGTCTCAAAATTGCAGATACTGGCAGTTTTAAGATACTAGAGAGAAGGAAACACTGTTACACTGCTGGTGAGACTGCAAACAATAACAATCTTTTTGGAAGGAAGTATGGAGAACCCTCAAAGAACTCAAACTAGACCTCCCATTTGATGCTGCAATCCCATTACTGGGCATCTACCCAGAAGGAAAGAAATCCTTTTGCCATAAGGACATTTGCACTAGACTGTTAATTGCAGCTCAATTTACAATGGCCAAAAGGTGGAAACAGCCTGAATGCCCACCAAACCAGGAATAATGGATTAACGAGCTGTGGTATATGTATATAGTGGAATACTACTCAGCCACTAAAAAAGACAGAGACTTTACATCATATATATATATATATATTTTTTTTTTTTTTTTTTGAGATGGAGCCTCAAGCTATCCCCCTGGGTAGAGTGCCATGGCATCACAGCTCATAGCAACCTCCAACTCCTGGGCTCAAACGAGTCTCCTGCCTCCGCCTCCCAAGTAGCTGGGACTACAGGCGCCTGCCACAACGCCTGACCATTTTTTGGTTGCAGCCATCATTGTTGTTTGGCAGGCCCGGGCTGGGGATTCGAACCCGCCACCTTAGGTGTACGTGGCTGACACCTTAGCCGATTGAGCCACAGGCACCGAGCC
>CAUYQV010179622.1:0-40320 GCA_963574575.1 Galagoides demidoff
TGATTGAATAAGGACATTCTTTATAAATAGTGCATTATATTAATTCATGGTGTTTATGAGGCTCTTGGAGTATTTTCTTTCTTAAATCCAGCTCACAATGATCTCACTCAAATAAATAAGAAATTCTCCAATGTTAATTACCTTTATATAGTACTATTTCTTCTCTTTCCTTTAAGAATTTTTAAATGCCCTCTGTGAAAGGAAATACATTCCATGCAATTAAATTTTAGTATTAATACATTATATGGAAGGTTCTCTGTTTTAGAGAAAATAAGTCAGAAGATCAATGGGCACCCAGGGAAATGCAAGGATATATTGAATACATGTAGAAGATGGGAGAAGGACAAAGAGGCAACTACTACTAAGAATATATCCTAAGGAATTGATCATATACATGTCCTGATATGTACATAGACTAAGATGTGAGCAAGTATTGTTTAGAATAATGATTATGATAAGAGAAAACTTTTAAATATGGGATGAGTTGAATATAGTACACAAACATTAAAATAATTTTATGTAGTTATATGTGAGCATCATTATGACATTTCATAACAAAAGATCTTATCAGTAATTATGTACAGTGAGATTTCAATGTATTTACAATACGATATCTACACATACATACACAAGAATGAAAAAATATCTAAAAATACATTTTATCTAGTACACTTTCTTTCTTTTTTTTTTTTTTTTTGAGACGGAGCCTCAAGCTATCCCCCTGGGCAGAGTGCCATGGCATCACAGCTCATAGCAACCTTCAACTCCTGGGCTCAAGCAAGTCTCCTGCCTCCGCCTCCCAAGTAGCTGGGACCACAGGCACCCACCACAATGCCTGGCCATTTTTTGGTTGCAGCCATCATTGTTGTTTGGTGGGCCTGGGCTGGGGATTCGAACCCGCCATCTTAGGTGTACTTGGCTGGCGCCTTAGCCACTTGAGCCACAGGCGCAGAGCCCTACTACACTTTCAATAGTAATAGATGTGTGGTTTATGTTTAAATTTTACTTTATTTAGTTATTTTGAAATTTTCTGCAAATAATTTATGCAAATAACATAATATTTAAATAATATATTCTTTTGGAAATGGCACCTATAGATAAAAAGAAGTAATCATTTACTAAGTTCCAAGCCTGCAAAATATAAGGGTAATAGTTTTTGTTATTCATTCCAATTTCATATTAGAAGAAACAAAATGCATAACTTTTAAAAATAAACAAACAAAAACTTACTCATACACATGAGTGCATGTGTAATAGATATTACAACTATTAATCTAAATAAGCTGTATAGAAATACCACCCAAATTACTCAGCAATTGCTCATTCCTACTGTCATTAGAATGTGTACTTTAATTTACTTCAAAATTGAGGGGAGTAGTCCAATTTTCCACTCTTGTAAATTTGGAGTCCTTGGAGAAATTTGTAGCACAACCTCAAATTAAATTAGACATTCAGATTCACAAAATTGTGACTCGATAGTTTATGCATTCATAGGTCTTATCTCTTCATGTGCAACTCATCTTTATTCTGTTCTATGGAACTAGAGGCATCCTCTGCTTAATGCTGTAAAAAATTTTTTATTGAACTCTTGTACAGATCAAAAGAATAAATGAATATAAACATCTCCAATAATGGATAAACACACACCTGATGACTGTTTCACTAATAGATTATAGTAGTACATGCTTATGTCTATAGATGTTATGAGAGAGAGAGAGAGTAACAAAGCATTTGCAATGAGTAAAAGTAAATAAATGATTTTTGAGTTAGGCAAATACTAATTTGTTTTGGGGGGAGGGGTGTCTCACTATTTATTTATGTCATACATTCCACATCCCTGATTCTCTCCAGTCAGAAATTCTTTGAAACGATGCCATCAGCCTTGGCCAATCAAAGAATGGAATCATCTGATTCACCCATCCTGCCAATGGCCCCACAGATAGCATAGGTTTTAAATCTAACGGTAGATTGTCAACCTCAGCCACGTTCATCTGGATGTATGAGTGGTCCTTAGCACTGATGATGGGTTGCTGGTGGAGCATTTCCGCTGCATGTGTAGGTCCACGTCGTTCTGTATGTCAAGGCCGGACCTGCTGCCATGGGGACGCGTGAAGGCAGAGAAGATGCAAATACTAATTTGAATCACAGTTTTCCCACTATTCATTTGAGAGAGCTAAGAAAAATTAATTAATCATTCCCAAATTTAGTGTCCCTGTTAGTAAAATGAAGACAATATGGCATAACCAGAAGAGTTGTTTCCATGAGTTAAAGAAAAATGTGCATAAAGCACTTGAAATTAGGGATTGAATAAATTATTATAATAGCTATTATAATACTTAATATGGATAGGGAAACTAAGAGGTTCTCTGGAAATCCCATACATGCACTATAGATATACTATCATATTAACACAGTTTCATCTGATTGTAGTCTATAATCTATTCGTTATTAACTAATTTTAAATAATATAAGCCAGACCTCAAACCAAATGCCATTCTCTTTCATTTCAAAGACATTCCTAAAAGATGTCTTAAAATAACACTTGGAGGAGGAAAAGAAAGCCAATATGTTTAGAAGTATAATTTCTTAAATTTTAAGGAATGATATTTGAGAACAGTATATAGAATATACAAGTTGGAATAGAGTTCTGGGAAGAGATCAGATTCATTCCTTTTCCAACTTAAGCATAATATTTTTATTTGTATAGCTCCTTAGAGTTTAAACACAGCTTTGAAATACATCTTTCTCTGAGCAAATTCTTCTTTTGACAGCACTTTCCTCAGTGCTGCCTTCATGGCATCATTCCGCAAGCTATAGATGACTGGATTGAGTGTTGGAGGTATCACTGTATAAAATATGGAGAACATGAGGTCCATAGCTGATGGAGAATCAGATGGAGGCCTTAGAAACTCAAAGCCTGCAGCTGAGAGGAAAAATGTGACTACAAATAGGTGTGGTAGGCAGGTGGAGAAGACCTTAGTGCGGCCCTCAGCTGATGGAATTCTCAGCACTGTCAAGAAGATGTGAATGTAGGAGAACACAATGGAGATCAAACAGGCAAAGGCTGTTGAGGTTGTAAATGCAGCCACTGCAATCTCATTCATGAATTCTTTAGAACAAGCTAGTTTCAGCATCTGAGGAATATCACAGAAGAATTGGTGAATGACTCTCTCCCCACAGAGAGGTATAGAGAAGTTAACAGCTGTGTGCATGAGCCCAGACAGACCTCCAGCAATCCACACAGCTATCACTGCACGCCTACAAGCACTGGGATCCATGATGGTCTCATATTGCAGTGGTTGACAGATGGCTGCATATCGGTCATAAGACATCACGGTGAGGATGGCCACTTCCGATGAGGCCAGAGCTATGAAGAAGAAAACCTGAAGAATGCACTGAGCCAGGGAAATATAACCATTGTTCATAAGTGAGTTTGCAATGGACTGGGGGACTGTGACAGAGATGAAGCAGAGGTCCAGAAGAGAGAGGTGCTTTAGGAAGTAATACATAGGGGAATGGAGACGAAGGTCCAAGGTAATGATGGTGATAATGAGGAGGTTGCCTGTCAAGGCAAGCATGTATATTACCAAAAACAGAAGTGCATGTAAAATCTGAAGTTTACGCTCATCAGAAAACCCCATGAGAAGAAATCCACTCATTGAGGTCAAGTTGGCCATAGTCATTCCGAAGATACCAAGTGTGAATTTCTGTTTGGGAAACCAAAGAACAGAAAGGGAAAAAAGCATGATACTTAATTAATATATCTGTATGTAAGGTAACTCAGTGTCTTTAGCATGGAGTTTCTGGAAACAAGTTGAATTTGTCTCCATTGTGACTAGTTGAAATTCAATTTGGAAAAAATTTTTAGTATTATTCATAAATACAATCACCAAATGTAATCAACAAATCATAAATTTTTCTCCAGCAGATTTTGGGTTATCAAAGAGGGAGAAATTGATGGAAATGACAAAATCTTTACCTCCACAATGTGCCAGTAGTATTATATCTTATATATAGTCTAATACTCAGTATTACAATGATGTACCATAACTTCTTTCGTTAACCATCTAAAATGAATGGATCTAAGAATAGCCCCCAGGTAAATCTAGAATAGATGTTAGCTCAAAGAACAGTCATACTTCTTGCCTTTGAATGGCCCTTAACATTTAGGAAAGATTACATTTGGTTGGAATGAACTTCCCATTCTTGAAGAGTGAAATATGTCTCAAAATTGTGGTGTGTAGACGGCATAAGTGTAGATGGCACTGTTATCAGGCATTGTATCTAGAGCTTTGGAAATGGAAGATCTTACAACTGATGGACAGTGCTTTGTCTTCAGAGAATACCTTTAATTTTCAAAATCCTTAGGACATCTTGGGGTTGGACATCAATCGAACTCATTTGAACAAATAATGAGATTTTCTAAAGTGTTAAGTGCTAGGCATAATGTTAGGTGGTGAAGTATATGCCTTCCAGGAATTACCTTTCATTGTGACTTCTACAATGAAAAAAATATTTGATTTTTCCCCTAGGATTTGAAATACATTAGATAGTGGAAGCCCAGTTCTTAAAATAACTGATTAACCAAACAAACAAAACATCAATGCCATTTACAATACAATTGTTAGGAAGGTTGGATGATATTACTTTTTCTATTTTATTTTAAATGTGTATTGTTGTAGAATAACAAAGAATCATTCTTTGTATCAGAATCACTCCGTTAATTGATTTTTTAAAAAATCTGTGGATTTGTTGATAGGCCCATCAGTGTCATTTTAACTTTCTTATGCTTAAATACTATTCCTTCACCATCTCTGCTCGTTTTTCCACCCTTAAGAATGATATCTAACTTATAGGCAATAAATAATATTTATTTAACTGAGCATCTATCTACACAATTGACTTTAATTCTATATAGACAAAAATTCAGTTATAAAGTTACATGAATTACTACATCAGATATTGCAGGTTGTCACACTTATTAGTCTTTAAACCACAGGAAAAGGTGAAAAATCACTTAAATAATGCTAGAAATCTTTCTAATTTTGCTGTAATTTATTTTCAGAACTCACTGAAATTAATTTTTAGGAAATATGCTTTTCCACAAGAAATACTCTCAGGGCTATCAAGGACCTTAGACTGTCACCTGTGATTCTGTCCCCTGCTTCAATTAGTGTGGCAGCAAGAATTAGAGGAAGATAGGAGTTCTTTTCTTTAAGGAGCTTCTGTAGGTTTTTTGCTCCTTTAATTTTCCTGTTCCTCCATCAAATAAGACTTAATCCCCACTGCTGTCACCCCTAATGCCTTAATTTGTTCTAACCACTGTGTAGTAAGTAGCTTTGGAAATTAAAGTAAAAGATGAATATATTAAAGCAGTTGACTTATGTTTTAGAATTTATTGTCCATGACTTGAAAATCAAAATCATCCTCTATTACTTCCCACTTCTGTACACATTCTTAGTGTAATCTAAGAATGCTCTCCATATTTTAACCTCTACATTGAGGTTTTTCCATAAGAGGAAGGAGGAGGAAAACCACAAGGAAAAACTTCAGTGCACACTCCCACATATTCTGCTCTCAACAATTCTCATCAATCTATTTTAATTTTTGAATGGATGTTATTTGAATATATATTCTTATATCAGATTATTAGTTGAAAAATTTTATTATCTTAATTTCACTATTTATAAATTGCATTGGTTAATGCATCAATACAATGTATCACTTCTCAAATAGGAAGTAAGGGAACCATTAATGCAACAATACAATGTATCACTGCTCAGATAGGAAGTAAGGGAACCATGATCTGTGAAGACAAGTTTAGGATTAAAAAAGATATTGTGAGAGCGTATAAAACTTGCATTCAATCCTTTCAACTCATATGTGCATTAAATATTTTATTTTATAATAAAAATGTTACTATAAAATACACCTTTTATAAAATATAAACACTTTTATTTAAAATAAATAAAATAAACATTTATTTGGTGGAGAGTAGAGTGGTTTCTTTCAGTGTTATTTATTACCCCCAAATATTTTTTCTGTCTTCACTAACCACTTACATGAAAACTTTATTTTGTCTTGAAAAATATTTCTAAAATTTGTCTGTCTAATATGTTGAAACCCTGTATGTTTTGGAAAGTATTTCTCCTACTTTCAATAAGTCAACTCTTCCAATTAATTGTGGAAGCTACTGTGTAAATTTGGCATCCTAAATCTCCACTGTTTTCCTGCTATTTCCTTGGAGGTGGCATTGCCAGGCATTTAAATGAGAAAATGTAGGTAATTAGGTGTTAAGTCCTTCAATTTTCTACCTATATACAAAGGAAATTATCTCTTCAATTATTTAATTTCACCCACTCCTGAGTTTTCAAAGACAGAGAGAAGTATTTTTTTTTTCCAAATCAGTGACTCAGCTATGCTCAGCCTTGCTATCTTAATGGCTAGTTGAAACAGTACACTCTCTTCTTTCCCCCCCTCACAGATACATACATCCAAACATCACACACACACACACACACACACACACACACACACAGAGGACATGCGATTATACATAATCTATGTCTAATAAGGTTGGTTTATTGAGATTACTTTTAGTAAACCAATCATATTGTATCACCATGCTCTATGTATGTGTGTGTGTGTTTCACATCATACTATTCCTTTTATCTGGAATTCTTCCCACTAGACTCCCTCTTCATTTGCTGGGCAAATATTTAATTATCTTTCAACGTAGTTACATTGTTTCTTTTCAATTGAAATTCTCCTGATTTAACTATCAACCCAAGTAGAATTGGTGACTCTTTGACGCCCAGATTGCCTCAATTGAGATTTCTTATAATTTATTGTACTCATTTGCATAAGTTTCCTACCCTATTTAAACTATTCTTAATTGGGGGGTGGGAAATAATATATCTTCATTAGAATTGTACCTTTGACAAATCACACAGTCACTAGCAATAAACTCTATAAATGTTGGATAAACTCCATAAAATCTTGAGAAGTTTCACTTACCTTGGTTGATCTCAGTCAGCAGAAACAAATTAGAGACTGAGAATCTTTGTTCTAGGCCAAGTCTGTGAAATTTTCATGTGAAGAAGGACTGAGAAGCTTTCATACAAGATTGAACAGGGAGCATAGACCCAGGGACATTTAAATTTCCTATTAAGTCAGTGATACCTGAAATGAAGCCAGTGATGCCCAGGCACTAGGGACCAAACCTATTCAGCAAAGTTGGTGTGTCAGGTAAACACTATGAGTTCAAAGCAGGGGACTTCATAGAGCTTTCCCTCAAGGAATTGCCTCAGTGGAAAGTAGTTAATTGTTATTTTGGGTTAACTGAATCTTATGGTCTATACATTCCAGGTAGGGAAAAATGAATAGTGTAGATAATTTGCTTTCTGTAGTATAAATTTAAAGTTGGTTTTTTCTAGTAAAAACTATTTTTAACTAATTAACATTTTTAGTTTGACTGGTCACCATGAAATTATGCATTCTTGCATGGGTCTTAAGTTATAAAAGGAGTATTTTGTAATTATTTATTTATATGAACACATATGCAATAAGAGAATCAAAGAATTATAGACTTGAATCAATACTTAAAGATCTAATCATTCTCTAAGCAGTACGTCTTTTCTAAAATTCTGAAAGTTTTAATTCAGCCTCCATTTTAACAATCCCCTAGATGAATAGTTTTCCTCCAAAGTAAATGAAATCAGCTTTTAAGTACCACTATCTGATACAACTAATAACCACTGTTATTCTTAGGTTGGTTCTAGATAAATTTAAATTAACTTTCAATCGATAACCATTTTTAATATTTTAAAATGTAAGTCATTGAGCTTTCTAGTAATTGGAAGGAATGACATCTAGCTACTTTTGATTGTGAACACAACCATTTGTCTACAACATTTTATAACATTTAATTCTGAAATGATTAATTCAATTTTGGCATGATGAGAAGAGTAGGGTAGAATAATAGCCATCAATTAAAATGTTATGTGAAGGCTTTTTAAAAAATGTTTATTCTGATAATCTTTGGCTGCTTTTAGCAGGTATTGATTAGATTTGTCCACTCTTTAAAAAGAGAAAAATACACACCTCTTCAGTTTTGATTAGACTTTATACATGAAAGATATTTTGTTCAATTTTATCTTATTTGAACTATGCTACAATTTTCAAATATAATTTTCATATACAGTTGTAGGACAGTTCAAATAGTGGTTGTTTCAACATAAATAATAATTTTCAAGCTCTCTTCCCCTAAAGTTATAGTAAACACACAGGTATTAGGAAGCATTTATTTACTTTTTAAAGGAAGAATCTCCTTGAAAGGAAGTTGCATACCATAAATTTCTGTATGAAAGTTTTTTGGAGGCATTTTTGAATTCAGTGAAAAAGCTGATGTCAATGCTATTGTAAAATTCTTCCTCTTTTTTCCTTTTCATCTACTTTTTCAATTTCCAATCCCTGTATCTACAACTTTAAGATTCTAACTCTTGATTGCTGCCATGAAGGCTTTCTTCAACAACTTCCCTTTGCAATGAGAAAGCCCATATTGGTTTGATCAGATCCCAGTGGTATATATTTGGTTTTGCTTCAATTACTGTGGAGGGTGGGGAGGGGTTCCTCCACATAAAAAATTTTCCCAGGCCAATTTCTTCAAGCATTTTCCCTGCACTCTTTTCTAATACTTTTGTAGTTTCATGTCTTAAGTTTAAATCTTTTATCCAGTGATAATCAATCTTTGTTACGGGCGAGAGATCAGGGTCCAGTTTCATTCCTGTACAGGTCGCCAGCCAGTTCACCCAGCACCATTTGTTAAATAGGGAATCTTTTGCACAATAAGTAAAGCAAACAGACAGCCTTCAGAATGGGAGAAGAATTTGCAGGTTATGCTTCTGACAAAGATCTGATAACTAGAATCCACAGAGAACTCAAACTAATCATTAGAAAAGAACAATAACCCCATTTTTATGTGGGCAAGAAACTTGAACAGAAACTTCTCTGAAGAAGACATGCATGGCCTACAAACACATGAAAAAGTGCTCATTGTTTTTACTCATCATAGAAATGAAAAACAAAACCACTTTGAGATATCATCTAACTCCAGTAAGACTAGCCCACATCACAAAATCCCAAAACTACAGCTGTTGGTGTGGATGTGGAGAGAAAGAACACTTCTTCGCTGCTGGTGGGAATGCAAGCTAATACGACCTTTTTATAAAGAAGTTTGGAGAATACTCAAGGAACAAAAGTGGACCTACTCTTTGATCCTGTAATTCCTCTATTAGGTATATATCCAGATGATAAAAAATCAGTTTACAACCAAGACATTTGCACCAGAACGTTTATTGCAGCCCAAATTCATAAATGCCAAGTCATGGAAACAGCCCAATTGCACCATTGACCCACGAATGGATTAACAAATTGTGGTATATGTACAGCATGGAATACTATGCAGGCATAAAAAGATGGACATTACATATATTTTATGTTTACCTAGATAGAGCTTGAACATATTCTTAGTAAAGTATCTCAAGGATGGGAAAAAAAAGTATCCAATGTACTCAATACTACTATGAATTCAGTATATCATCACCTACACATTCATAGGAATGGTAAAACATAACTATAGTCCAGAAAGGAAGGAAGAGGAGGGACAGAGAAGGAGAGGGGGGAGGCTGAGAGGAGTGAGCACATTTGAGGGAAACCTCACCTAACGTGCATAATGCAATGATATATTTCAAAACTATTAAGAATAGAGCATAAATGTCTTACCACAACAAATAAGTAACTGAGAAGGTTATGTTAATCAGTTAGATGTGAGCATTCCACAATGTATATCAAATCAGCACATTGTATCCCATAAATGCATTAATGTACACAGTTATGGTTTAATAAAGAAAAAATAAATAAAAAGAAAGCCCATCTTAATTTATTTTTGTTATTATCTAATTAATAACATTGGCATTCCAAAAATGTTTATTCAGATAGAAAAGATTTTCATTCAAAGTTTAATTTACACTTTACCTTTGATATCTCCCATTGTCTGTGAAGATGAGTGATAAATAGTGGTAATAACTATTGGAGCTATCACTGTTTACTTCCTTGGTTATAAATAAACTTTGTGATTTTGCTTGGAAAATAGTTTGCTATTGAACAATAAGAAGCTAACTTATTGTCAAATTTAAGGAACATATTGTCTGATACTCCATGGGATTTATTTTGTTTTTTAAATTAGCATACAATAAGAGTGACTTTTTGGTGTACATTTCTATTAATTTTAGCATATGTATAGTTTCCTGTGACAGTCACCACAATCAAGATATGGAAGTGTTCCATCATTCCCCAAAACTTTTCCTTACTCTTCTCATGTAGTTATATCCTCCTTTATTCATAACCCATGCCAAAGACTGTTCTGTTTTCCAATACTATATTTTTTGAATTCTCAAGAATGGCATAAATAGGAAATTAAATAGTGTATTATCTTTTGAGTCAGGCTTGACTTAATATAATGTCTTTAAGATTCATCCTAGTTTCTGCATGTATAAAAATATGTTCTGTTTTATTAGTATTATTTCATCATATGGATATATCACAAATATCATTCACTCACTGAAGGATATTTTGGTTGTTTCTAGTTTTTTTAGCAATTATGAAAACAACTGCTATAGATACTTTTGTATAGGTATTTGCATGAATACTCTAAGTTCTCCTTTCTCTAAGGCATAGCACTGATAGATTATATCATAACTGAATGCTTAACCTTACAAAATTCCACACTGTACCAAACTATATGAAGTAGGCATATAATTTTGCATTCCAACCAACAATACATGAGAGATACAGTTGCTCTGCACCCTCATGCATTGTATGGTGTCAGCACTTTTAATTTTTGATATTCTGGTATGTATACAATGGCATCCTGTTATGGATTAAGTTTACGTTTTACTTATGATTAGTCATGTTGAACATCTTTCCATATTCTTATTTGCCTTTCTTACATACTCTTTGATGAAGTGCTTATGAAAATCTGTTGGCTTTTTAATGTGAAATGTTTTTATACTGTTGAGTTTTGAGAGAGCTTTATGTATTCTGAAAAAAAAGTCTGTAGCTGATTGAAGATTTTAAATATTTTCTCTGTCACTTTAATTTTCATTCTATCAGCAGTGTCTTCACAAAGCAAAAACTTTCTATTTGGATTAAGTCCAAATTTCAACTCTTTGGTTAATCCCAGTTCACAGTGATTTTCTGTCACGTTTTCTCCATTGAATTTCCTATGTACATTTTTGGATATCAACTGCCCGTATTTGCATGACTCTACTTCTAGACTTCTAATTTTATTTCACTGCTTTATATCTAAATCTAATATCTAAATCTTCACATATCCCATACTCATTTGATCATTGCAGCTTTTAGTAGCTCTTAAAATCAAATAATACAATTTCTTAGCTTTTTACAAATTAATTTGGCTATTATATTTTCTTTACCTCTCTATATAAATTTTTTTGAGACACTTTCACTCTGTCACCCTGGGATCAAGCATTATGGTGTCATCATATTTCACAGCAACTTCAAACTCTTGGGCTTAAGCGATCCTACTACCTCATTGTCTGAGTAGTTGGGATTACAGGAATGTGCCACCATTCCTGGCTAGTTTTTCTATTTTTAGTAGAGATGAGTCTTGCTCTTGTTCAGGCTGGCCTTGAACTCCTGAGCTCAGGCAATCTGCCTGCTTTAGTCTCTCATAGTGCTAGAATTACAAGAGTGAGTTACTGTGCCCAGCCTTCAATATACATTTTTGAATCGAGTTATGTATTGTATATCTTCTAAAAATTCTCCTGCAATTTTGATTGAAGTTGCTTTAAATTTGTAAAACAAGTTGGGAAGAATTGGCCTAAGTATTTAGTATGAATCTTCCAGTCTATAAATGTGGTATATCATGGTATATTTCTGTTTAATGTCTTCCTTTATTTCTTTCACCAGCATTTCATAGATATTAGCATACAGTGTATATATGCATTTTGTTACATGTATACCTAGGATTTCAGGTTGGAGCTATACTAAATGATTTTGTGTTTTTAATTTTGATTTCTAATTCTTCATTATTAGCATATTAAGGTGTAGTTATTTTTTGTGTGTTCATCTTGTGTCCTATGACCCTACTAAACACACTTATTTTAAGTTTTTTGGAGAGTCCTTGAAATTTTCGTTGTAGGTGATCATTATGTCTGAGATGGTTGGGTGGCTCTAGATGTTTTTTAAAATAAGTCAACAATGAAGTTCACTGAATTGATTGACTCTTTCTTTTACAAAAGATTTCACGATAGCACTTCTTTCAAAATTGATATTGATCCTCTCAAATCCTGGCACTGCTTTATCAACTAAGTTTATGAAATATTCTAAATCCCTTGTTTTCTTTTCAACAATATTCATGTCATGTTCACCAGGAGTAGATTCTATCTTTAGAAACGACTTTCTCTTTTCATCTATAGGAAATAACTTCTCATCCATATAAGTTTTATCATGAGATTACAGCAATTCAGACCCAACTTCAGGCTCTACTTTTGATTTTAAGTCTCTTACTATTTCTACTACATCTGTGGTTACTTCCTCCATTGAAGTCTCAAACTCTTGAAAGTCATCTATCAAGTTGGAATCAACTTTTTCTAAACTGCTGTTAAAGGTAATATTTTTATCTCCTTTCCTCAATCACAAATATTCTTAATGGAATCTATAATGGTGAATTCTTTTCAACACTTCCTAAATTTACTTTCCCTAGATCCAAAGGCAGCTACGGAATTATGAAATGTATTTCTTAAATAATAAGACTTAAAAGTTGAAATTACTCCCTGATCCATGGACTGCAGACATGAAAACAATCTCCTTGTACATTTCTATTAGAGCTCTTGGGTAATGAGGTGTATTGTCAGTGAACAGTAATATTTTGAAAGGACTCTTTTATTTTATTTTTTTGTTTTTTTTTGTGCAATAGGTCTCTATACTGGGCTTAAAATATCAAAACCATGCTGTAAATAAATATGCTGTCACTTAGGCTTTATTCTTTATTTGCTATAACACACAAAGTGTACATTTAGCATTATTCTTAAGGGCCCTCATGGTTTTGAAATGGTAAATGAACATTGGATTCAACTTAAAGTCATTACATGTACTATCTCCTAGCAGGAGAGTCAGCCTGTCCTTTGAAGATTTGAAGCCAGGCATTGACATCTCCTGACTATAAAAGTCCTACGTGGCATCTTCTTCCAATATAAGGCTGTTTTGTCTACATTAAAAATATTTCATTTAGTGTAGATATCTTCATCAATTATTTTAGCTAGATCTCCTAGATAATTTGCAGCAGCTTCTACATCAGAATTTGCTGCTTCACCTTGCACTTTTATGTTATGGAGATGGCTTTTTCCCTTAATCTCATGAGGCAACTCTGCTAGTTGCCAATGTTTCTTCTGCAGTTTCCTCACCTCTCCTTGGCCTTCCTAGAAATGAAGAGTCAGAGTCATACTCTGGATTAGTCTTGGCTTAAGAGAATGCTATGGTTGGGGGTTGATCTTCTTCCCAAAAGACCAGACTTTTCTCTAAGTTGGCAATAAAACTGTTTTGCTTTCTTCTCATTCATATTGTACCTGGAGTAGCATTTTTAATTTTTTTCAAGAACTTTTCTTGTGCATTCACAGCTTGGCTAACTGGTGCCAGAGGCTTAGCTTTGGCCTTTCTCAGTCACCAAGCTCAAATCATTTCTAGTCTTCAATTTAAATGAGAGATGTGTGGCTCTTCCTTTCACTTGAACACTTAGGGAGCATTCCAGGGTTATGAACTGGTCTAATTTCAATTAATTGTTGTGTCTCAGAGAATAAGGAGGACTGAGGAGAGGAAGAGAGACTGGAAAATGGCTGGTAGTGGAACATTCAGAACATACATAGCACTTATTGATTAAGTTTTCTGATTTTGTGGTGCCCTAAAACAATTACAATAGTAGCATCAAAGACTGCTGATCACATATTACAATATCAGATATAATAGTAATGAAAATGTTTGAAATATTGGGAGAATTACCAAAATGTGACACAGAAACACTAAGTGAGCACATGCTGCTGGAATGATGGCATGATAGTCTTGCCTGTGGCAAGGTTGCCACAAACTTTCAATTTGTAAAAATCTCAGTATCTAAAAAGCACAATAAAATGAAGCACAATAAAACAAGGTATTCCTGTATTTGCTCAGTTATTATATTGAGTGTGTCTGTGAGGTTGTTTGAATTGCTATACTGAGTAAAGTCGATTGCTCTCCCAGTGTCAGTGAGCCTGATCAAATCCAGTAGAGGCCTGAAGAGAACAGAAAAGTGGAGTAATGTAAAGTTTGCTCTGGCTGTCTTTTAGCTGGGACACTGGTCTTCTCCCACACCCTCAGACTGTATGTTACAGTGGAGTCTACCACATCAGCTTTTCTAGATTTTCACCCCTTGGACTCAAACTAGAACGTACAGCATTAGCTGTTCTGTTTCTCTGGCTTTTGGACTTGGAGACTGTAACTACATCATTGGCTTTCCTGGGCCTCCAGCGTGTTAGCTGCATGTGACTTGTAGTGTTTAATCTACTGTGATTCCCAGATAGTGTACTCAAGTATTGTGTATATTCAAACATGGCAGTTTTCATCTCTAGAAGTTTGATTTGGTTGATTTTATAACTTTCCATGTCTCTAATTAACTTTTTGAACAAATGGCACACCATATAATTGTTTTAATACCATCACCTGAATAATTCCAACATGTGTATCAATTCTGAATAAGTTATGATAGATTGACTTTTCTTCTTACACTATGTCATATTTTCCCACTCTTTTGCATGCCTGGTTCTTTTCTTTTCTTTTCTTTTTTTAAGAGACAGAGTCTCAGTTTGTCACCCTCAGTAGAGTGCTGTAGTGTCACAGCTCACAGCAACCTCCAGCTCTTGGGCTTAGGTGATTTTCTTGCCTCAGCCTCCTGAGTAGCTGGGACTATAGGTACCTGCCATAATGCTGGGCTATTTTTGTTGCAGTTTGGCAGGGGCTGGGTTTGAACCTGCCACTCTCAGTATATGGGGCCAGCGCTCTACTCATCGAGCCACAGGCACTGCCCAGTGCCTGGTAGTTTTGATTAGAAAATTTACCTGACTATAGGAATGTTTGTGTTTCTATAAATATTCTTGAGTTGTTTTTGTCCTCCTCACCTCAAGGATACTGTTAGGCTTCTTTGATAGTGTTTGACATTTTGGTTTGAAGATTTATTAGGTGGCACTGGAAACAGGTTATGTTTAGGGCTAATTAATGAAACTATGGAAGCAAGACCCTTTTGAGTGCTGAACTCAGAACCCCATGAATCCTTGACTTTTCAAGTCTGGCTGGTAGGAACCCACACTATTCCCAGCCATTGTATAAGCACTGGACACCATTTATGTTAATCCATTAGTAGTTCTTGCCTCAGTCTTGGACAGTTTTCTCATATGTATGTACAAATCAGTATTCTGCTGTACTCAAGCAGAGACCTCTGCAAATCTCCACAGAATTTTTATCTATTTAACATTTTCATTTCTGACACTTTTTATAAGAAACTCTTCCTTTTCTGGACTCTTCACCTTTGTCTCTTTATTTATACTGTCTCCTTATTTCTATCTTAGCTTTGTACAAAAATTTTGTGTTCCTTGATGTAAATGCCAATGACTTATTCATTTTAAATTATCTGTTTCTATTTCAGTGACTTATACATGCTTGGCATCAATAAATGTTTACCAAATAAGGGGATACACATTTTCAACATAAGATAAAACCTCACCATAGCAGCAGCTCATTAAAATGTTACTATTTTTGTTGTTTCATAACATTACTAAGCATTTTTATTTAATAATTTACTAATATTATTTTTTAAATTGTGTTGAATGGTTAATCAAAATCAATAGTAAATAATTGTGGTGAGAGTGGGAAAGCTTCCATTGTCCCTGACATTGTTGTGAATTATTTAGTACTTCTCTAACAAACATAATACTAGACTTTGTTTTGGATACAAATATTCATACCTTATTGAATATGTTTTCCTACTGCTCCTTTTATATCACAGTGCATTTTTTATATCTAAGGGATTGCTGGACATTTGACAAATTAATATATTATTTAATAAATTTGCTAATGTTTTAGTAATATTTTCAGTAATACTAAAAAGGTTTCCTTATCAATCCATTAATCAGGTTTTCAACATTATGTCATTTTGATTTACCTGCTTAATAGTATGGTGAAGTTATTATTGTTGTATTAGTTATAAAGTTTAACATTTTGCACATTACATTTTTGGAGCACTAGACAAGACTTTTACTACTAGGCCTAATAATACGTTTTTCCTTTTTTTTCAGTTGAAACAATTTTACAACTCTCAAGATGCCTCGAACTCTAAGTTTCCGTGAAATAACTGATGTTTTAGAGACAGATGATAACACAGAAGCATGTGCCATAGTGACACAACCGCCAGAAATTGCTACAGCAGCTGTTTCTGATGAGGACTCAGGAACAATAAGTAATGTGCTAAGTTCTTTATTGCATATATCTGCATATCTTATTCAAGATGGCTTTGATGCTGAGTCTGTCTCAGATGATCCCTCATATGCACCTGAAGATGACTTTCTTGACAACAAAGTTCCATCTATGTCTACTGCACAACAACCTCCTCCATCAAAGAAAAAAGTAATAAGAATTGTTCACAAATGGAAAAAAGCTAACTTGACTACACAGCCCATAGTAGGTAAGTTACAGAACCTCCAAATAGTTTCTTCACCAAAATAAAGTTCAAATTCTTGAACTTTTTCTTGATTGAGAGATCATTAAACTCATTGTCATGTACTCCAAATTATACATGGGAAGTAAGGGTGTAAATCATGACTTGACTAGCTCCAAATTCAAATTTTTTTCTGGAAATTATTTTTCTGAGTTGTTACACCTCATTTCCTAGAAGGCATATGTTCTGCAAACAAAGAACAGATGTGCATAATGTAATTGTTAGTGCTGTCATGAGATGTGACAGTTTTGAAATTGTATTTTCTAATTTGCATGTTGCTGGCAATGCAAGTTGGGCCCAATAAACAAATTTTCCAATCTTCAACCTCTTCTAAGAACACTCAGAGAAATGTATGAAATTTGTTTCAAATGAAACATATTTCAGCTTTGATGAATGCATGGGTACTTATTTTGGTTTTCACAGATGCAAACAATTTATTAGTGGAAAGTCCATTCAGTTTGGCTATAAGTTTTAGTGTGGTGCAACATGTCTGGTCTACATTAGCTAGTTTCAGCCTTATCAGGGTAAAAACCCAAATACAACATAAAGGAAGTAGTGTTGGTTCATCACTTGTCCTTAAGTTTAGTGAGGCACTTACAAAGTCATACTCTATACAATGCCATTTTGTATTTGATAACTTGTGGTATGTGTTGCACTTCTTTTTTTTATTTATTTTTTTATTAAGTCATTTGTACATAGATCATAAATACACTTATGTCATTATGAGATTCAATGTGTTGATTATTTGTACAAATTGGAGTGTTTACATCCTACTAATCAACATAGCCTTCACCTCATTTACCCAATTACAGCATTAAGACATTTGTGTTCTATACCTGATAGATCCAACTTGTACTTGCAATATGCTCCATAGGTGTGGTTCCCCTACTAACCCTCCTTCTATTGACCAACCCCCCTCCCTTCTCCTCTCCCTCCCCTTCTCTCCTTCATCCTAGGCTATAGTTGTGTTTCATTTTTCATATGTAAGTGTGAGTGATTGTAAATTGGTTTCACAGTAGTACTGAGTACACTGGATTTTTTTTTCCATTCCTGAGATACTTTGCTAAGAAGAATGTTTTCCAGCTCCATCCAGGTAAACATAAAAGAGGTAAAGTCTTCATTTTTTTAATGCTGCATGGTATTCCATGGTATACATATACTACAATTTATTAATCCACTCATGGGTCGATGGGCACTTGGGCTTCTTCCATGACTTGGCAATTATGAATTGAGCTGCACTGAACAATCTGGTGCAAATATCTTTATTGCCAAATGATTTTTGGTCCTTTGGATATACATCTAGAAGAGGAATTGCAGGATCAAATGGCAGGTCTACATTTGGATCCCTAAGTGTTCTCCAAACCTCCTTCCAAAAGGAACATACTAGCTTGCATTCCCACCAGCAGTGCAGAAGTGTTCCCTTTCTCCACATCCACTCCAACATCTGTAGTTATGGGATTATGTCATGTGGGCTACTCTTACTGGAGTTAGATGGTATCTCAGAGTAGTCTTGGTTTGCATTTCTCTGATGCATGAAATGCTGAGAAAATAAATAGCTGAAGATATTAATGAATGGAAAAATATACCATGTTCATGGCTGGGAAGAATCAACATTGTTAAAATTTCTATACTACCTAAAGCAATCTACAGATTTAATATGATCACTATTAAAGCACCTCTGTAATACTTTAAAGACCTGGAAAAATTAGTACTTTGTTTTATATGGAAACAGAAAAATCCTCAAATTGCCAAGACATTACTCAGAAATAAAAACAAATTGGGAGGAATCATGCTTCCAGACTTCAGACTATACTATAAATTGATAGTGATCAAAACAGCATGGTACTGGCACAAAAATGGAGAGGTAGAAGACCAAGAGGTGAACCCAGACACTTATCATCATTTGATTTTTGATGAGCCTATCAAAAATATAAATTGGGGGAAAGATTCCCTATTCAAAAAATGGTGCTGGGTGAATTGGCTGGCGACCTGTAGAAAACTGAAACTGGACCCACACCTTTCTTCTCTAACAAAAATTGACTGTCACTGGTTAAAGGACTTAAACTGAAGACATGAAACAATAAAAATTCTTAGAGAGAGTGCCGGGGAAATGCTTGAAAAAATTGACCTGGGAGAATATTTTATGAGGAGGACACCCTGGGCAATTGAAGCAACATTGAAAATATATTACTGGGATATGATCAAATTAAAAAGCTTCTGCACTGCCAAGAACACACTAAATAAAGCAAATAGCCCTAAGAAGGGGAGAGGATATTTGCAAGTTATATTTCTGACAAAGGTCTAATAACCAGAATCCACAGAGAACTCAAACTTATTACTAAGAAAAAAACAAGTGATCCCATTTCATTGTGGGCAATAGACATGAACAAAAGCTTCTCTGAAGACAGGCGCATGGTCTACAGACATGTGTTGCACTTCTTGATAAGCTCAGTTCAATGGGACATTAGGCAACAGGTACAGTGAAAAAGGATCATATTGACAAAGCTCCATGGAATCATATTTATCTCCAAAGAAAAAGGAATGAGGCACATTGATTATTGGATTGTTGGCAAAGGCAATATTTGTCTGCAGATGGAATGATAATAGTGTTGTCACTGTTGCCTCATTTGGTGTGGGTGTCAATCCCCTATGTCTTGTCAATCATTATTCCTAGAAACTGAAAAAAAATCCAAGGTCAACAGGCAAATATGATCAGTGAATAACCATTTCACGGGAGGTGTAGGCAGAACTGATGGCAGCTTTAATAAATATTAGGTATCAATCTGTGGAAAGAAATGGCATTTAAGCCTTATTTTGTTCTGTTTTGAATTCGTCTTACAAAACGCTTGGCAATTGCATAAAACATATGATGAGAAGCCAATGGATTTTCTGAAGTTTAGTTGATGTGTGATATGCCATTATCTGGAGATCCATGCTCATCCTACAAAACCTGGCAAAGAAGATCTTCTCACAGTGGAACATTGACTCATATTATGTGACGTTGTCTTATATGTGAAGTGTTCTGCTGAATATCACACTGAGTAGCAAGTGTCACTAACCCCTAAGATAAGAAGCATCATTTTATACATGATGTACAATGTAGCAGAGGTTTTGCCCAGTGTTACATTTTTGGAATGCCACATAACTCAACAACGGGAATGTAATATAAATTTTTTCTTTTCAAATTCTTGTTCCTTGAATTTTTCTAGGTAAGATATATGAATTTTATGCAAAAAATTCATGCTTTGGCATAAATGGGTTAAAGTTGAAGGCAAATCAAAATATATTTCTCAGGATTAGGGGAAATATTTGGAACAATATCTACATTAGTAAAACATTTCCTTTGTTTAATATTTTTTTTTTAGAGACAGAGTCTCACTTTGTCACCCTTGGTAGGTGGAGTGCCATGGCATCACAGCTCACAACGACCTCCAGCTCTTGGGCTTAGGCAATTCTCTTGCCTCAGCCTCTCAAGTAGCTAGGACTACAGGCATCCACCACAATGCCTAGCTATTTTTTCATTGTTGTTATTGTTGTTGCTGAGTTTGGATGGGGCCAGGTTTAAAACTGCCACCCTTGGATTACAGGGCTTGTGCCCTATTCACTGAGCCACAGGCACTGCTCCTAAAATTTTTTTTAAAAAATTCACGAAATTTCCACAATATTCATGTTTATTCCAATTCAAAGTAGCATCAATGTTCAATTAGTTGAAGTTTTATCTAGACTTCTAAGTAAAACAAATAAACTCATGAAGATGTAACATTTTTATTTAGTGACCTCAAATATCCCACAACATACAACTTCTGATAAATACACTGTTTTAATAGAATGAATAAATTAATACAATGAACTTTTTTTCATAATACCAATGAAGTCATATTTTATGTTTTAATTCATAACAATGTGAGGTTCCATGTAACAATGGTTATGAGTTGTGAGAAACACTGTGATCAAGAAATTTCTGCAATGCTTGGGATACTATTACAAATCTTATTAGAATTGAGAAATGGACTCTTTTTCTCTGGTATAACCAAGGACCTTAAAAAATAGAATAGATAAAACATAGGAAAAAGAGAGTCAGCTGTAGGTACAATTATGTCAAGTCTATTCACTGAAGACTTATGTCCAAAATATGATGCAGAGAAATGTGCAGGGCACAAACATTAATATATTTCATGTACAAGGGCTTGGGAAGGACTTGTGTTGAAAGGCAATGCTATAGGACCCATTTGAAGAGAAGGCACTTCATGCTGTTGGGGCAAAACCAGTGTTGTGAAAAGAAGTAATTTTAAGATGCAGCTAAATAGCTGAGTGGAAAAAAAGCAAATATGAAGGGGAGAAAAGGGATGTTCAATAAAATAGTTCATGCCATTGGTAATCTCTATATATTAGAGTATTTTACCTTTTGGGGAAGATTTTATGCACATTTTGTATTAAATCCTATTATTAACATTTGTGATTCCAATTTTTAATAATTTTTGGCAGAAAGTTGAACTAAAATAGGTCATTAATGTTTCTAGTCATGTACTAATTTAGTTTAGATTCCAGAATTCACACCATCAGTGCATTTATTCCCTCAAATTAAGAAACTCAATAAAACCCATTGAAGGATTTTCAGAAGGTTATTCATGATTATCAAGGCCTTAGAGCATCTTATTAAGGGACCCTAATCCATTATTTGAAATAACTACAGAGAACTAAAATAAGTAAAAATGATTAAACACATTTATGAACAGATTGCACAGTGGAGAGTATAATTATATAAAGGAATAGAATGATATAAAATTTATTTTGATTCACAATGAGTGATTATCTGTGATTTCATAAAACATTAAATAAAAATTTTATAGAACTATATGAATTTAGAATTACCTTTTTAATATTTAGATTTTCCTTATGGGACACAGAGGTATAATATTAAGTATTAAAGTCATGTCCTGTGAGACAAATAATTTAAAACTCTTTCAAATAATTGTATAATATAGTATGTCTTCTCTCTCTCTTACACACACACACACACATATACACACAAACACACTCAACCTTGAATCTTTAACTTAAAGGACAAGAGTTATTTTTCACATTTGGTGGCAAAGAGACTATAGTCAAAGATAATAAATGATTATCCCCAAAGGCACACAATTTCTATATCAATCAGTGTTGATGGAGCTAAACTTATTCATAAAGTATATATGTATTCGATTTGCATTTCAGGTAATGACATTAAGATTTTGCTGAATTTACTTGATTTTGTGTAGGCATCTTTAATATATTTTTGAGACAGTTGATAACAAAAGGCTGTAAAACATTTTAAAGTAAAGATCAATAAAGAGGCTGGGTATGGTGTCTCACGCATGTAATCCTAGCCTTCTGGGAGGCTGAGGTAGGAGGATGGCTTTAATTCAGGGGTTTAAGACCAGCCTGAGCAAGACAAAGAGCACTGTCTCTACAAAACCCAGAAAAAAATAGCTGAGTGTGATGGTGCATCTGTATTTCCAGCTATTCAGGAGGCTGAGGCAGGAAGATTGCTTAAGCCCAGGAGTTTGTGGTTGCAGTGAACTATGATGACACCACTGCACTCAAGTCTAGGCAACAGAGAAAGACTTTGTCTCAAAAAAAAAAAAAATGAAGGTCTTTGAATTCAATATGGTATTCTTATAACCCCACATTGAAATAAAACTAATTTACCCAAGCAAGTAGAAGCTGCCTTGTCAAACAAGTAAATCCTGAGTGGTTTAGTTTTCTTAAGTTAGAATTTTTTCCACCTCAAGTTTTTTCATTACTATTCACTGTCCAAAGCATCTCACAGTTTTTCTTTCTCCCCAAAGTAGGTTCCATTTGTGTTAATCACGACTTCACTGCTCATTATCTCAAAGGCATACAAAATGGAGAAAACAATTTATGTTTAAAACCATCACCTCTAAATTTTTAATACATTTCTATATTCATGTTTTTATCTTACATGCTTTTGAACTAATTATCTCTTAATTTCATTTGCCTCTGGGGCCTTGGTAAAACCTTTGAGGATGATATAGCTGGACACTGATGTTAGAAGATGACTAAATTGTGTCAATATATGTTTATTGAAATTAACTCATAACATGTTTTCTAAAAGATAGGATCACTTCTAATTTAGGTGGAAACCATTTGTGAGCAATTTATGTCAAATACATTTTCTAAACTTTCCAGACATTTTTTCCTCCAGATAATGTACTGTTTTCCCTTTTAAACCTGATTGATCGATAGCTAGGCTTAGGGAAAAAAGAAGCATTGACTTGATGGAGTTCAATATTGTAAAGAGGGTATCCTCATTAATAGGCAAATGCTTTGTAGATTCCACCAAGATGTGATTATTTCTTTCTTAGTCTTTAACTTGTGAGCTTTGTGCAACTTGTAAACTATTTACTCATCAAGTCTATGTCTGACATCTTTTGTGGAAGGAAAACATACCCATCCTTCTTAGGTCTTCTTTTCAGATATTATCTTGTCCTGATCCAAAACTCCTTAGTCAGCACCCTTCTTAGGGCAGCTTTCACATCTTTATTCCTCAATGTATAGATGAATGGGTTGAGGGTGGGTGTGACAATGCCATAGAAGAGAGCCATGATCTTCCCCCGTTCATGGGAATAGCTAGAGGGGGGTTGGACATACATACTGATGGCTGTAAAGTAGAAGAGTGAAACCACCAGCAAATGTGAAGCACAGGTATTAAAGGCCTTCCAGCGACTTTCAGCAGAGCGAATTCTCATTACTGCTCGAGCAATGAACACATAAGTGCCCAAGATGAGGGCAAGTGGCACTAGGAGAAGCAAGGCCCCTAGCACATTGAGCTCAGCTTCGTTCACACTAGTATCAGTACAGGCTAGTTTGAGAAGGGCAGGAACTTCACAGAAGAAATGATCAATTACTCTCCGTCCACATCTTGGGGCCACTACTGTGAGAGTGGATTGGACAAGGGAGTTAGCAAAACCACTAATCCAGGTTCCAGCAGCCATGTGGATACAGCGTCTCTGGTTCATGATAATTGGGTAATGAAGGGGTTTGCAAATGGCAGCATAACGGTCAAAGGCCATGATGGCTAAAAGTATACATTCAGTGGAACCCAAAGCCAAGAAAATATAGAGTTGGGTAACACAACCTCCATAGCTAATGGTTTTTTCTGGTCCCCAAAGGTTGACTAGCATCTGTGGGACAGTGCTGGTAGTATAGCAGAAGTCTAGAAGGGATAGATTTGAGACAAAAAAGTACATAGGACTGTCAAGCTGAGGATCCATGCGGGAAACTAGGATAATGGAGATATTTCCAAATAGGGCAAAGATGTAGGCCACCAGAAAGATTACAAAAAGTGGAGTCTCTAGCCACGGATAGTCAGAAAATCCCAATAGAATAAAATCATCTAGCGAGCTTTGATTGTTGATCCATAGATTACTACTGATAGGTGAAATTCCAGCTGAGACCTCTAAATACCCACTATTAGGAATGGACATCAATGGTAAGAGGAAGCCAGTGAGAATTAGAAGCCAGAGATGCTGAGATAAAATGCTCATTTTTGCTCTAACATGCCTCTATATCCTGACTATAGTAAAATGATGACATCTGTGTCTATATCCTGCTTACAGTAAAATGTTGAGTCAACATTGTCATTGTAATATTGAATGATTGCCAAGAAAATAAAGAGAGCACCAGCAACATAGTTGGGAAATTCTGCTTATTTCATGGTTGTCTTCTGGTTACCTAATCGCACTCTTTGGATTTCAACATCTTCTCTTCTAAAAAGTTTTGGTAGTACTACCAATAATCCTACATATCATGGATATTTAATCATGACAACAAAATGTAGATTAAAACAGATTGGGAAAATGCAGAGGTTCCCCAAAACAGGACAAACAAAGGGCAACATGAAGAAGGCAGGTGGATCTGTAACAGAGACTGAGCCACGGCATCTTGGTGTGTTCATCTGTATAGCACTAATCCTGGTCAGAAGCATCATGGGACTGGAGCACTTCATAAGATCTGTGTGATGAAAGGAGGGGGCATCAGGACTCATTTTACCCATTCCAAGTTTTAAATGTTAGTCCTACTCAAATTTTAAAAAATAGGAAAACATTAAAAAATTCAAGCAAGATAACATACACATAAAAAAATCAGGTCTTAGAAATTTGTTTTCTGGATGCTTTGAGGGTAAAAGAACAATTTAAAGTTGGAATATAAGCTTGAAAGAAAGAAGTCATGAGACATTGAACTATTTTCTGCGTGTCTGCTTCAATGTTTTCAATACATAGAAATTTAATGACAATATATAAGAGAAGATGGTAAAGAAGAATGGATCCAGTTGACAATTTGGATGACATATAGGCAATTACATGTACAAATAATCTGGATAAATTGGATGAAATTTTAACTTCTGAGAAAAATCATCAGAAAGAGTTTAAAATACTTGTATCCTTGAAACTTGGAGCTAACATATGAATTTCTAATCCCTCAAGATTATTGTCAGCACTTGTAAATTTAATCATATCCCTTGTCTCTCTGTGTTCTCATGTCTTACTCACTACGTAGCCTGCTCCTACCTCTGACTGCCTCTCTCCCCCTGTTCACACACTCGAATTGCACAGTTCCTTTATGATATAATTTCTGAAAAATAACTCCTAGGATCATTTTTCTATTCTTTATAACCCTGATTCCTTTTTGTTTTGACTCTTCTGTTTCAGTAAATTTGTCCTGTATTCTTCTCTACTTGTTTTATAAAAGTCATTTTCCTACTTCCTCAAAATCTCACACATTTCAGTCACTAATGGGGTGACATTGGAGATGTCATTTAATTTTGCTTCAATTTTCTCATCTTCAAAATTAGCATAACTATTCTCATTCCATGGGGCTAATCCACAGATTAAGTGATATAGTGTAAATTGAAGGTGAAACATAGCTCAGTTCTTATCATATACTAGTAATTCAATAACAATTATTTTTATTTACCTAATTACGAATTTTCAATCATACTGTAATTTCTGTATTTTTGTGCATCTATACACAGCATGTAGTGGTATTTGTAATAAATATTAACAAATGTCTACCAGGGGATGGCAAAAATTATGTGACAGCTAGAAGCTATCAGCTCAGGATCTTCCCCTTATTTTTCTGATCTTCTTAATTGGTCATACATCATATTCTTCTTGTGATCCTAAATTACTAGGGTTAATGGCATTAGCTGTCCAGTTCTGTTTTTCAAGTTGGACACGAGTCTGAGTTACAGAATTATACAGTGTGATCAAATGAGTGACAGTGAGAAACACTAGGGAGACGTACTTGCTTCACAGATAAACCTCAGAATCCCTAAATCCCAAATTAAGCTCAGTATCTGCCTATTCCCTAATTTCAGTATCTACTCATATTTCTAATTTTTTCATTTCTTTATAGACTCAGGACTGTTTTAGTACCCAGAAGGCAACCATTCTCTTTCAATTGCAATTGCCTATATGTCATCCAAATTGTCAACTGGACCCATTCTTCTTTACCATCTTCTCTTATATATCGTCATTAAATTTCTATGTATTGAAAACATTGAAGCAGACACGCAGAAAATAGTTCAATGTCTCATGACTTCTTGATTTTAAGCTTATATTCCAACTTTAAATTATTCTTTTACCCTCAAAGCATCCTAGCTTGTTTGGGAAAGTTTTTCCTTCACTCAAATTTGATCATGTTCAAATTTGATCATGTACATCTCCGCTCAAAATTCTTTAGAGACTGTCCAAAGTCTAACACACCATATCAAAATGTAGTCTTACACTCAGACCTTGTATAATAAATAATGCTGACGCATTAGTGAACCATGCAGAAGCATAAGCTGATCCAGTCAAACTTCCTACTTTCCCCCTTGTGTTTATGCTGATATGAAACTCCACTCCCTCTCTCTTTTTTTCTTACAGAAAATTAGCCTTTATTTCATGTCATACAATGATTGTAAAAGCAAAATGCAAAGGTATAAAACCCAAAACCTGACAACCCTGAGAAACAAGCAAACTGAGAATGATGCTGCCCAGATTCAAATCCAGCTCTGCCACATACAAGCTAGATGACTTTACTCTCTACTCCTGGTCTCTAAAATAGGGATTATAATGCCAACTACCTCCCTGGGCTGGTTATGAGATTAAAGGGCACAGATACACTGAAGGCTACCTGAATTCATTATCCACCCTGTAAAGACTATCCCAAGTACAAAAGTATTCTGAAGTATTTCCTGCTCTCCTTTGCTGGTTGTCTGGAACACTTTATTTGCAATTCTTTTATAATATACTCTACACACACACATACATACATACACAGAGAGTGCCAAAAATGTATATACATTTTAAGAGCTGTTATTTATGAATTACTTCTCAAAATTGAATTGAAGTTATCATTATTGATCAACTGTACCTAGACATACATCAATTTTACCTACAATTCATACACATTTTGGGAATGACTGATTTTACTTCCAACAGAATATCTTATAATGTATATAAAATCAATCAATATATACATTTATTTAATTCTAAAAATCAATGGGCTTTTGAATATGTCACTTGACATTCTTGTGACTGGGTTTGTTCAACCTGATAATAAAAATCAAAATATTTGCATATAAACTCCGTAATACTTTTATAATTGGATATGAATTTCCTTTGTAAATAAAAAATCATAAAGAACATAAAACAAAGAAAATATAAGAAGTAGGTATAATATCAGTAGTACTACTTGCATATTAAAATTATGAAATGATTCTAGAAACTTCCAAGTGCCTGTGACTGTCTACGGAAAATTAAGTTGCTTATTTTCTTGAGACTTCTCTTTTTGTAAGCTTTGTCATTTCTTATCTCTATAATACCACCCTTCATTTCAAACTTGTCTTGTTCAATTTCTTTCTTCTCAGGTTTCTGATCCTTGGATGATGACTCTTTAGGAACAGAACCTTAGAAATATGATTTTTTTATATCATATTCCCTAAGAAATGGGACAGATGCAATTGCCAGTTGATTAGATGATTATTATAGAAAGATATTTCTATTCAACATAGAAAAAACAATTTTATCTTTATATATATTTTTGAACCAAATTTTGCCTTATCATCATGTGCTAAGGAAGTCCTCTTCTGTGTTGCAGATTTCTTACAGAAGACTATGCCCTAATCAGCACTCAAGTAATTATTTTTTTCAATTAGAATCCTACACAAGACAATTTCAGAATGCTTTATATGATCTGGGTTGTTTTCTTATTAAGGTCTCTTTCAGAATCTCATTACTTAGTTAGCTTTTGCCAACTCTCTTCAGATAGATACAGCAAATTGTTTCTGTTATTAAGTGCTATTGAATTTCTGAGATAAGCCTAGACTATTATGAATAAAATCAAATTGCGTACTTTACTCCAGAGGAGCAGTAAATTTATGAAAGACAAATATGTAGCCTATTGTCTTCATGTTCTTAATACTTGATTCATTCCTAAATATTGAAGATTATCAGAAAATAGAAGCAAAATTACAAAGGATGATATGATAGCAATAGGTAGGAAGTAAAAAGGCAAAAAATGGAGCAGAAAAGAGAATGAGTAATATAAAGAGAGTAATGTTTTGTGTAATACATAATAGATGATTTATTAGATAAGTATATGTTGGATATGTGAATATAAAAATAGACAAAAAATGGGAATTAAAGATTAAAGCTGTTAGATTAAATCCAAAAATTTAGTTTATTTGCCTGGAAAGGACTATGGGAAGTTCTTATCTATCTGACTGTATAAGAAAATTATGGGGATTAGTAGAGCTTAATCTATCTAAATAGGAAATAAGAAACAGCAGATGATCCCCCTGAGGGTGAGAATATGGAAGTAGAAGATAGAAGCATCTATAGATCTCAAACAAATGGGTTTTGCAAAGGAATGAGGGAGAGAGGGGAAGAAATACCTGACTACATGGCTTAAGAAAATGTGAACCCCATTCTTTTAGATGTTGTATCCTAATACACACTTCATTAACTTTCTGAGCATGCTTCTGATACAATAGGTTATTAAGATGAAGTAGGAACAATATGTGGGTTTCCATTCCACCTCTGATTGATTCACTTTATCTATTCCTTCTTAATGTTACTGTCTAAGAACTTTTGCTACCATTTTAATCCCATGTTCTGCCTTTTAGATTTCCTTATTCTAAATCATCATGGATTTAAACAACCTTTAATTGATTTGAACGGTGGGCCTTTCAAAGATAAATTGGTTTCTCTACAATATTCATAAACTTTGCAATGCAAATAGTAGTTTCAATTCAGAAAGGTGATAAAAAGGAATGCTTAAAATATATAAATGATAATATGTTTCCAAAAGTAAATAACATGAATGTAACACTCGTATTTTTCCATAGCTCTCCTCATAATAAAATAGTGCATGAAGGATTTACAAATACTGCAATGTTCACATCAAATTTTCCATAAACCTAAATTTTATAAACATAGTTGCTTTCATACAGAGATATGTGGTATAATCTTCCTCACATGTTTTATTTCTATAATAATATTTTAAGGTAAGAATAACTTTTTTAAATACTAGAAGACAAAAAAATTCAGGCACCAGAGGTTATAGGACTTGTGCAAGTTTATAGATCTAGCAAATTCAGAAGTAATATAAGATAGTGAATCCCATATCCATACACTTTTCATTATTCCACTATTTTCTCAAACAAAATGTATGTGGCTTGGAGAATCAATCTTTTACATTTTTAAATTTCACTTTAGAGCTCTACCCTTCAGTACTCACTTAACTCCACCCTATGAAGCAATGACAAAGCAAGGTGGATTTTGATTACCTTCCTCCCCCAATCCCTTCTGCATTTACCTGACGTGGGGCTGCAATCCATGAGTTTGTCTGGCATGTGACATGGGGCTGGGAAGTGATGAAAGACTGATCTGTGGCTCAAACATGATAGTCAGACCAGTTTGTGGTTTGAATTTCTCCTCAGTGCTCTATAGTATCAGCCAAGCTCTCTCAGACCTATTGAAGGGTCAACTTCAAGAAACCGACTCCAATTTATGGCCATGATAGAATCCATAGATCTACAGGGAGTTTTCCCAGTTTTCATGCCATTATTATATTAGTCTCATTCTACTTAAGCCTCTGAGATTCAGCATAATTAGCATCTGCTGCTGCCACCATGTCCAGGAGAAAAGAACCAGAGGGACTAACAGATGAGAAAAACCTCCAAAGCAATCAAGAAAATGTTCCTAACAATATATAAATTTGGACAAGTTTGGGGAGTCATCCAAAAAGAAACCAAATTAATTCCAGTAAGGCTTGATCTCAGGGGGTTATCAAGATAATTTTTTAAATATAGGTTTTGAAATAGGCAAAATTTCCCTTCACATATATTTACTATTCTTAGAGAAATAAGACAACTTTATATGGTTGTGAAAATAATCTTTCCAAAATACTATTTTTTAATATTTCCTCTTATAATGGCTCCTCACTCTTACTTACATTTATTATACAAGATACTTTACAAAGATAAGACAGATGTCAATTCATTTGATAGGCATTGCCACTGTACAAATTAGGAAAATATATTTTTATTATTCATAGTTAGCTGATGAGTATTCAAAACCTCAGAGAAATCAAATAACTTGCCCCAGATCTCAGCCAGATAGACTAGGAACACAAATCCGTGCTTCTAAATTGTATTTAGTTTTTTTTTTCCTCCAAGTGTTTGAGCATGATTATTCCAGACTCCTGAGTGTGAAAAGAAAAATAAAAATTCAACATGTGTTTTAGTCCACTATCACCATTATAGTAGCCATTCTTCTTTCTGCCACAATTTTTCTGGAGTAGTAGTAAAAATAATGAACATGAAACTGCTAAGCTTTTTATGAACACCAAATCTGTTTTCTTGGACAAATAATCATGAATATCATACTTTGTATTTCTTTATCATTATAAAAGTCTTATTTCTTTAAAACTACAAAATTAACTTCATCTCAAATTATCATGCAAAGCGATGTTTCTGAATGAATTTTATATGAGGCTTCAAAAATGAACCCAAACATGCATTCAAATTTACTTTGTCATAAAGAAGGAATTTCATATCATTAGATAAAGGAAGAACTTTTCAATGAATGTGGTTGTGTCAAGTGACTTAAAATCTGTGAAAACTACATACATTAAATTTCTACCCTTACATTAATTCTAAGACAATTAAAAAATTTAAATGTAGAAATGAGATAACATTAGGCAAAGACCTAAGATTGCTAAAAACTCAGAGCCCTTAAAATGATTGATTTAGTTTATACATGAAAGTAAAATTTTTGCAGAGGCAAATACCACAAACAAAGCAAAACAAAGAACAAATGACAAACTCCAAAAAGATGTTTGTGAAGCATATGAAAGACAAAAGACTAAAATCCTTAATATATACAAGTCTATTACAAAAGACCAACAATACAATTACAACAACAACAAAGGATCAGCAGAGAGGTTTTTACAAGGCTTTCAAACATGTGATTAAAAAATGTTATCCTGGTAGCGCCCGTAGTTCAGTGGTTAGGGTGCTGGCCACATACACTGAGGCTGAAGGGTTTGAACGGGCCCAGGCCAGCTAAACAACAATGACAACAACAACAATAACAAAAATATCCAGGCAAGCACCTGTAGTCCCAGCTACTTGGGAGGCTGAGGTAAGAGAATTGCTTAAGCCCAAGAGTTTGAGGTTATTGTAAGCTGTGACACCACAGCACTCTACCAGGGCTATAGCTTGAGACTCTGTCTCAAAAAAAATTTTTTTTTCTTTATCTTTATATATATTAGAAATGTAAATTAAAATCACAATGGGGTAGGATGTTTACTTACAAAATTGGTGAAGAGAGTATATTTTATTTTATATCACACTGGGAAAGATGATAGCTTTCTTGTAAAGCAATTTAGAATTATATACCTTGTTTAAACATGAACATGCCTCTTGGCACAGCAATTCCACAGCAATTCATCTGACTGAAATTTCCACATACCTTTGGTGTATGTACAAAGACCTCCTCCAGCAACATTTACAGCATTGTTTGCATGAGCAAAGAGCTAGATATATCATAAATGACTACTAGCCTGGAAGTTGTTAAATGCATCTTTGTAATAAAGTATTACACATTCATTGAAAATAGCTAAAGAACCAAAATGCCCTTTAAAATATGTTATATATTTAAGGATAAAAAGGTTATAGGATATAAGATAACATAAGATGTTATTTATCTGTTAACCTATCAATATACATATATAACTAAATGTATTTGTAAAAACAAACTGGAATATACTTGTATATGCAAAATTCCACATGTGCTAAGATGTGCACAGAATATCTTATGAAGAGCGGAGAATGGACAGCTGGAGTAAGGAGTGGAGGAGAGATTTGTCTAACCCATGAGTATCCTTATTGTCTGTTTTTCTTATATGTTTTACATTTTTTTTTGTATTTGTATCAATAATGAGGACAAAACAATGCTATGGTGTTACTCATGTGCATTTTCCTAAGGAGTACATATAGAGTGTGATTACTGAGAAGGGACACTAAAAAAGGGGCTTCAAGGGGGATGCGAGGAAGCCTGCCCTACTGAACAAGAAAGTCTGGTGGGGCCGTAAGAACATTCACCACTCAGCAGCTCTCAGCAAAGAAGGGAAAAGAATGTGGGTAACCTAACCAATGATCAACAGAAAAAGATAATAATCAATGACCAATAGAAAAGGGCAATAATGCCTGGAGGCACAGAGAAGCCAGTAAAAGACTGCCAACCAATTTCAAATGGAGAGAAAAGGGGTATTTATTTACCTCTCTGCTGCCTTTGCATCTCTGTCTCTGTCTTTCTTAGCTCTTCTCCTTCATGAGAGGGACCCTCTTTCAACTCTCTTTGGAAGTGCTCTAAACTTTCCCTTTGTGCTTAAATAAAATTTCTCTTTGTTACACCAAAACTTGTGCAGTTGACTTCTCTCTATTTATGTTGCCTGTGCTGTACCAGGTTTATTTTCAGTGTCTACCACCTTTGCTTTTGATTACCACTGTGCCTCAATCAGACTTTGTAGCTCAGCCAAATAATAAAAACTGATCACCTGAGTTCAGGGAACCTGGATCCCTGACCCCCAACAATTACAACTATGAAAATATGTGCTTAAAGCCTGAGGTGAAATATACCAATACTTTAATCAAATTTTCTTTGCTATACGTGTCTTTGTTTTTAAACTTTACAGTTTTATATTCAAATTTATCAAAGTCACATATTTGTATATATACATAATTTAACATCATATAGTACCACATGAATTTGAAAAAATGACTAATATCTCACTCTCATTCTACTTCAATTCCTATTTTCACAAGGTAAATACTTTTGGCTCTTTCATATTTTTGCCTGGAAGATTCTTGAATATTTCTAACTTGATTCAAACTTTTCAAAAATATTCATCCTTTGCTTTTCAGTGCCAGCTACTGCTCCATGCCCTTCGGATTCATCAGTGAACAAAAGAAAAATTCCTGCCCGTCAGAAGCTAAAATTTTAGGGGAAGAAGGGAGAACATAAATAATAAGCCTAATAAATTAGGCTATATAGTATGTTAGAAGAGGATCAGTGCAGTGGATGAAAGAAACCATAAAGTAGGAGAGGGTGTATCAGGTACATGAAGTGGGGAGATGAAATGGAGTGGTAGGGAGAAGTCTCCTTCCAAAAATGAGATTTTCAAACTTGCAGGAGGAAAGAACTTAACCACGTAGATATCTAGGAGACAGAATTCCAAAGAATAGCATTAGTCCTACAGCAAGGGACCTGGTGCATTTTCATAACTAGCAGGCCAGTGGGACTGAACAGAGGGTAAGGTGGGAGTCATGTGGGCCTTTGTAGGCCATTGTAAGAACTTACTCATGGCTCTAAGGAGAGGAATGAGGAGATGCATGATCTATGTGAATTTTAGAAGACTTACTCTGCCTGTTGTGTTTAGAGCCCCCTGGAAATCACGACAGCATGAGATCAAAAAGAAGGCTAAAGCAGTAATCTAAGTGCGTATTTAGTCCATTCCATTCAGGCTGCTATAACAAAATCCCATAAACTGGGTAGCTTATAAACAATAGTAATTTATTCCTCACAGTTCTGGGGGATGATATGTCCAAATCAAGGTCCCAACATACTTGGTGTCTGATGAAGGCCGGCGTTCTGGTTTATAGATAGAGCCTTCTCACCATGCTATCTCACGTAGTGGAATGGGGAAGGCAGCCCTCTTTAATCTAAACACCTCCAAGGCCCCCACATCTTAATGCCATTACAGTATATGTTTTTAACATATGAATATTGGGAGAACACATTGTCCTTAGCATTGAGAGATGGTAGGGGTTCAGAGCGGAGATTAACCAAGAGAAGGAATAAAATTATGAATATATTTTGAGGATAGAGATAGAATATCCTAAGGGATTAGCTGTAGGCTGCTCTCACTTAATTTTATTTTCCATTTCGTATTTCTCTATTAACTTCTGGCTACAGAAAATAACTATTTAGCTTTCTTTCACATAACATTTCCTTTTAATACACATGCAAACAGCATACACACACGCCTGCTCCCCAACTCTCTAGTATAATTTATAATTAGATCCTAATTTTAAATAAGTCAGCATGTATAGTGTGGTGATGATTCAGTTTTCATTTAAGCTGTATGGTGCACCATGATTAAATTTCTTTTCTCTAGCTTTTTGTTCATTGAGTTAAAAGAGTGTATATAATTTTTCTTTGTACTTTTCATTAATATTGTCCTCAAAACTATAGGGCCCATCTCAGAATAATCAAGCAGGTCAGGTAGCCTATCAGCTCATTTTTCTTCTGTCTTTGCTGGCGATTACATGCTTCAAACTGGATTCTCTACACATGTCTTCCTGGAATTCAGCTTTACAACCATTCACATTCAGATTTTCTCCCTTGCTTTCTTGCATTAAATCTCTTCTTTTGTGCACCTTGTGCTTTTGGCTTTTTCTTTTAGTGAAGCATATCCTCAGTACCTTCCTGAGAATCCTGGAACAAGAACAAGAGCCTCCGTATCCCAAAATTTCTAAATTGTCTTATAATATTTACTTGATTGATATTTTACCTGAGCATAGATTTCTAAGAAGGAAATAAATTTTCCTTAGTATTTTGCAATTGTTACTTTATTGCAGTCTAGTTTCCAGTATTTTTGTTGAGAACTCAATTTTTTAAAAAAATTTATCAGCCTTTACATAGAAATTTTCAGCCCTTTCCTGCACCCCTAACAGATTTTATATTTTTACTTGATTACTGGCGTTTGCAGTCTCACTATAACATATCTCTATCCAGATATCTTTTCTTTCACTTTGCTACACAATGATGAACATCTTCAGTAGATAATGTTCCACCCTTTCCTCAATATGGAAAAAAATTATTTTTGATAATAATCATACAGACAAATGATAACAATGGCCAGAAAAGAAATGTTATAAGAGAAAATTTTCTTTTTTATGGTAATTTGATGAGTGTTTAATAAAATAACTATTTTTTATTTTTAATTTCTGGAATATTTATTCATTTACTTATTGTTTATTATTTGGGATTCATTGAGGGTACAAAGAATTAGCTTACTCTGACTGCATTTGTTAGGTAAAATCCCTCTTGTAATTGTGTCCTGCCCCCAAGTGGTATAGACATTTTTCTTTCATTGAATTTTGAATATGTAAGTGTATCATTACAGAAATAAATATTATACTATAACAACCAAAACATCTGCAAAAATACAGTTGCATCACTGAGGTAACATTTCCTTTTCTTGATTTGTTCTCTGACTTTAAAACAATTAACATTTAAAAAGAAGAAGAAATCTAAATTTTTAGTATAGTAGATAAATTCAATTAAGTATTTTAGGTAGGAACTAATAGTAAGATGCAAAGATACATATATTATACCTTCAATTCACACCTTGCTTCTTTGTTTTAAATTTCATAAACACAAATAAAAACATCACTTGGTCCTAACAGAAGACATAATTGAAGTAGCTACAGTTTTCACAATTGTTGGGGTATCATTGTTTCTTTCTTTCTTACTTTTTGAATGTTATTTTTTTTGCCCCTGAAAGATCATTCAAACATTGGGAAGAGAAGAAAGATGTCAATTAGCTGACACCAAAACCAGAGCTGCCTGAAGACACTGGTTGCAGGAGGGATCCACAGAGACCAAGATGCCTGTCAAAGGACCCAGCAGCCTGGGAGGTGCACTACTCTGGTACAGCTGGGAGAGCAAAGTTGCTGACCCTAATCATTCCTCCTTTTCAGGAAGGGAGAAGCAGAAACTCACTCTTGTTTTTGGTTTTGTACTCTCTCATTCAAATTACCGCCTTTGCATTCTTCAGTGACTGACCATGCTCTGCAAGGTGCCCTCATTCAGGCAGTGTGGAGCAATCCTCCCACTGTTCAGGCAGGGTGCGTAGAGACTCTGAAAGCCACATCTCTTAGAGAAGATGTGCTGGGCCTTATGTGTGTTGAATGTATACGTGGTTGTGTTCTCAGCTCCCTTCAGGATCTCCAGATGAGGAATTGGAGCAATGAAATGTCTACTCTGCTGTTGCTAGCAAATGCTGCAAGGATAGTCAAAGATGTGCAAGTCTGCTGAGGCCCAGACCTCAAAAGGAGCTGACGCACAGTACTTGTGCTTCAACAGGTACAACATAGTATTCAAATATGTCCAGCAAGGGCTTGAAGGTGCCCTAGAAGGCAAGTCTGCAGTTTCTGGAACATTTCCCATCACTCCTGCTGTCCCCTGGTCCAGCATGGCCACCAAGGATTCTAGGGGTTGCATGGGGCTGCAGCACTAGATCTCTGAGCTGCCTTCTGGACTGTGGACAAGTGCCTGGGCCTCTGCTTGGCCTACAGATGCCTTTACAGTTGCTAGGAGCTCATGGATAGCTGAACTCTGCTGTTGCCAAGGCCAAGGCAGTGCCCGCAGAGGCTACAGAGTCCTGCCTTCTTCTGCTTGCACTGCTGGACACTTCAGCTCTCCTCATCCATCACAGGGCTCCTGCAGTCTGGCACAGGCTGCCTTTGGTGGCTTATTTCTAATCTAGTGTTCAAAACCAGACGTCTATGATAGTACAGGGATTGGAGTCCCAGCTCTGCCTAAAGCTACTTAGAATAATTTCAACTGTTAATAGAAAGAAACCCCAAACTCTGTGAAATAATCTAAAAAGATTTATTAAGTTGGAAATGAGTGACAATTGGCCACTGGAGCCATTCCCCCAAGAAGCCTTGAGTAAGAGGTCTCAGGGTAGTCAGGTTAAAGTCCAGTTTGATACATTTTAGTGAGATAAGACATTGTCAAATGGGAGTAAGGAGGTGGAAGAACTTATAGGATATTGATGGGATCAGAGATTCTTTGATTTGTAGTAATTGGTTAAAGAAATACAGCTTTGTCTGAAAGCTTAGAATGTTTTCAGTTAAGATAAAAGAGTCTGTTAATTAGAAACAAGCCACAATATATGACCTCAAGTGGTCCGTTAAGCAAATTAATGCCTACAGATGTGATTTAACTTTTGTTTGCATGGTCTTAGGTCTTGTTAATAATTTAGTATCTCATTGTCATGAAGTGTCTGTTTTGTTAGTCTCAAGATCTCTGTTTTGACATTAATACTGGTCAATTTTGTCAAAACTATAAAAGAGAGAGGAGTATAATGAACTATGTCTGGTCTCCCTTACTGTCATGATGGAGAACTCAGTTTTAAGGTTTTTATAGTCTTACTGGCCAAGAGGGCATTTGTTCAGTTGGTGGGGAGTGGATGTTAGGGTTTTATTTTAGCTTATTGTAGTGGACATGCATGGCATTTCATTCAGAAAATGGCAGTGTTAGTATGATCTGAGGGCAGAGTTTGGGGGCCCTCTGGTATCAAAAGATCACCGCTTGGGCATTTGCGCAGGCCTGGTTCAAAGGTCAGTCTCAATTGGTTTGAACTGGATAGGAGCTGACCCACATTCCTTACAAAGAATTGAAGCAGCCATTACCATGGTGACTTATGAATGGTATTGATGAAGTAACCAGTGAAGGTTAAGTTTTAATGTTCAGCATCATGGCCGTCAGCTACCATGGCCTTCAGCTGCCATGGCCTTCATCTACCATGGCCTTCAGCTACCACAGCCTTTAGCTTCAAAGAAAAAATAAAGCGAAAACAAAATCAAGCAACTAAAAGCAAGCAGGGAGAGCAGACCTGGTTGAATTAACTCCTCAGTTTTATTCTTGCCACTACTATATGCCTTCTAACTATCTACTAAAATACAATAAACATTTGAGATTGTCTTCATTTTAGAAATAACTTGGAAATGTTAAGTAATTTACTTGGAGTTATGCAGCTATAAATAAATAGTGGAGACAAGACATAGCTTCCAATTTCAGATATCATTCTTTACTTTCACAGTGCAATATCTGTTCTTTTGGAAATGAAATCTTCAACTCCGCTACATAGTATCACCATTAAATGCAAGTGTACCACACTTTCCATAATTGAGGGGAGAAAATAAATCATATGTCTCTTTCCATGTTATAAAGACAAAATAAGGATTGATTTATTTTTCTTATATTTTCAGGTGATTTATTTTCCATTGAAATATAAATACAAGTGGGCAAATAATTAGAGACTAGGTAAGATATTTTACTGAAAACAATTAAAAGTAATAAGCCCAGATTAGATCAAAATATGCAGAATACTATGACCAAAGGAGTAAAGGATTTTTAAAAATGTTAATTGATTTTCATTGATCATTTATTACCAAGTACTTTACTTATATTATCTTTTTAATATTTTAAGTAACATAATAATAAAGCTCATTCCTTTCCTTACTCATCAGTAAATCTGGCTATCAAAAAGTCCAACTTGCAAAGGCTTGAAAAGGAAGTTGTGGGGTTAATATCCAAATTTTCTATTTTAATCTCTCCACTATTCCCCATATTAAGGCAAATGAAAGCTTTTGTAATGATAAATGGGAAAAGTATCTTAGAAATAGTTCATTTGGGGAATAGCTAGAATATTGATGGAAAATAATATAATGTACAAGCATCAGTGAAAACAGCTGTAGAGCACATCATATAAATGAGAAGAAAGGAAGAAATAAAAGATGGAAAAGGAAGGGAAAAAAGAAAAAAGGAATAAAGGAATGAAGAAAAACAGAGGAAGGAAGGGAGGTTGAAACAGAAATATGAATAATAAACATTTAAGGCTCCGTGCCCATAGCTCGGTGGTTAGGGCACCATCAACATACACCATGGGGGCTGGTGGGTTTGAACCTGGCCTGAGACTTCTAAATGACAATGACAACAACAACAACAACAACAACAAAAATAGACAGGCATTGTGGCGGGTGTCTGTAATCCCAGCTACTTGGGAGGCTGAGGCAAGAAGGAGTGAGCTGCAAGTTATGACACCATGGCATTCTTCAGAGGGTGAGAAGGTGAGCTCTGTCTCAAAAATAAATAAATAAACATTTAAAATGTGTGGGGAAATATTGCATTACATAGGGTGCAAAAGAACTCTGGAAAGAGAGGAGATAGCTTTGAGGTCAAGTGGAATACAACACAGGCTGTGAAAATTGTATCTGTTCCTTATAGGCTGGTAAAGTTCTTGATCGAAAGATTACACAAACTGATCTTTAAAGTTCTTTGCCTTAAAAAAAATTTCACGGCTTTATATTCTACTTCATTTTTCATGTGCCTAGGCCTCTGTGAAATAGTCTCCCCAGGGCTCCTTTTACATCTTTATTTCTCAGTGTGTAAATGAGGGGATTCAGCATTGGGGTCACAACTGTATAGAAGAGAGAGATGAATTTCCCATGAGTATGAGCATAAGCACTATTGGGCTGGATGTAGATAGCTGTGCTGGTCCCATAGAAGAGGGTCACTACCATTAAGTGGGATCCACATGTTCCCAGAGCTTTGTGCCAGGCCTGGGATGACTTGATCCTTAAAACTGCCTTGGCTATATGTCCGTAGGACAGCAGTATCAGTCCTAAGGGCAAAAGGAGCAAGACCAATGAAGCAATGAAGAGCTCGACCTCGTTGGCATGGATGTCCACGCATGCAAGCTTAATCATAGAGGGCACTTCACAGAAGAAATGATGGAGCCACTGGTGTCCACAACGAGGCAACCAGAGGGTCATGGTGCTCTGGATGACAGAGTTTCCTAGTCCACTCACCCATGCAACCCCTGCCAGGGCATGGCACAGCTGTGGGTTCATCACAGTTGTGTAAGAGAGAGGTTTGCAAACCGCAGCATAGCGATCAAAAGCCATTACAGCCAGGAGAACACACTCAGTGGAGCCCAGGGCCAAGGAGACATAGAGCTGGATGACACAACCCAGGAATGTGATGGTCTTGGCTGGTCCTTTTAGGTTCCACAGCAGCTGGGGGACAATACTGGTGGTAAAACAGATATCTACTAGGGAAAGGTGAGTAAGAAAGAAGTACATGGGTGTT
>CAUYQV010179623.1:0-44278 GCA_963574575.1 Galagoides demidoff
CAATTAATGTGAATGGCTTACACTGTCCTCTTAAGAGGCACAGGTTGGCTGACTGGATACAAAAACTCAGGGCAGATATCTGTGGCATATAAGAATCTCATCTTACCTTAATGGATAAATATAGACTCAGGGTGAAGGGATGGGCATCTGTAACCCAGGCAAACAGAAATCAGAAAAAAGCAGGGGTGGCAATTTTGTTTGCAGATATACTAGGCTTTAAACCAACAAAAGTAAGGAAAGACAAGGATGGTCACTTCATATTTGTTAAGGAAAACACTCAAGATGATGAGATGTCAATTATTAACATTTATGCACCCAGCCAGAATGCACCTCAATTTATAAAGGAGATCCTAACAGACATGAGCAATTTAATATCTTCCAGCACCATAATAGTTGGAGATTTTAACACCCCTTTGGCAGTGTTGGATAGATCCTCCAATAAGAAACTAAGCAAAGAAATTCTGCACTTAAACTTCACCATGCAACAATTAAATTTAATAGACATCTACAGAACATTTTATTCTAACAAAACTCAATACACATTCTTCTCATCAGCCCATGAAACATTCTCCAAAATGGATCACATCTTAAGTCACAAGTCTAACCTCAGCAAATTTAAAAGTATAGAAATTATTCCTTGTATTTTCTTGAACCATCATGCAATAAAAGTTGAACTCACCAATAACAGATATCTGCATACTCACACAAAGACATGGAAACTAAATAACCTTATGATGAATGATAACTGGGTCATAGATGAGATTAAGAAGGAAATTGCCAAAATTTTGGAAGAAAACAATAATGAAGACATGAATTATCAGAACCTGTGGGATACTAAAAAGGCAGTCCTAAGAGGGAAATTTGTAGCATTCCAAGCCTTCCTCAAGAGACCAGAAAGAGAGGAAGTCAATAACTTAATGGGACATCTTAAGCAACTGTAAAAGGAAGAACATTCCAACCCCAAACCCAGCAGAAGAAAAGAAATAACTAAAATCAGAGCAGAATTAAATGAAATTGAAAACAAAGAATTATTCAAAAGATCAATGAATCAAAAAGTTGGTTTTTTGAAAAATTCAACAAAATTGATAAACCTTTGGCCAACCTAACCAAAAATAGAAAATTAAAGTCCATGGTATCATCAATCAGAAATGACAAAGGCAAAATAACAGCAGACACCTCAGAAATTCAAAAAATCCTTAATGAATACTACAAAAAAAAACTTTATTCTCAGAAATATAAAAATCTGAAAGAAATTGACCAATATTTGGAAGCATGCCGACTTCCTAGACTTAATCAGAAAGAATTGGAAATGCTGAACAGACCTATATCAATAGTGAAAAAGAAAAGTCCGGGACCAGATGGCTTCATGTCAGAATTCTAACAAACCTTTAAAGAGGAACTAGTACCTATATTATTTAACCTTTTCCAAAACATCGAAAAAGATGGAATACTTTGCAACACATTGAATGAAGCAAATATCACTCTGATCCTCAAACCAGGAAAAGACCCAACAAAAAAAGAAAACTATGAATGTAGATGCAAAAATATTCAATAAGATCCCAGCAAACACAGTCCAGCAACACATCAAACAAATTATACACCTTAACCAAGTGGGTTTTAATGCAAGGTCTCAAGGTTGGTTCAAACCAACCTTGTATAAATCTACAAATATAATATATAAACAAAACAACCATGTATAAATCTACAAATATAATACATAAACTGAAAAACAAAGACCATATGATTCTTTCAATAGATACAGAAAAAGTTTTTTGACAATATCCAGCATCATTTCATGACCAGAAAGGATAGAGGCCATCTATAGCAAACCCACAGCAAATATCATATTGAATGGTTCATATTGTATGTACCTGGCCTCATTGGAGTATGTGTAAAGTGTATGTAACTCTTAGTAAATCTAACTATGTTGATTTGAGTTAAGAACTTTCTACCAACACTATCATTTTCCAAAATACTTAAATATTTTACATGACTGAAGAATGTGACGACTATTTTATTTGTGCAGAAACATCCTAGTATGGCCCTCTTTCTGTATTTGCTTCATGTCTTGGTGTCCTCGGGGCCAAAATGTCACAAAACTCCCCTCCCATCTCTTTGCTCAGGCCCTTCTTCTAGCCCAGAGTGATGTCCATCCATCTGAGGTCCTCCCTCGTTTACTGGAAACCTATGTGTGGCCACTGGTCCTTTTGTGTAATGTAATTAGGTTTTTCCACTTGTTTTCTTTAGTAGAATTTATATTTCTCCAGAAAAGTTATTTTGTGCTATTAAACTGAGAATATTGGCCAGGTGCAGTGACTCACACCTGTAATCCTAATACTCTGGGAGGCTGAGGGTTGTTTGCTTTAGCTTGGGAGGTCAACACCAGCCTGAACAAGAGTGAGGCCTCATCTCTACCAAAAATGGAAAAACTAGCCAGTGTTATGGCAGGCACTTGTAGTCCCAGCTATTCAGGAGGCTGGGGTAAGAGGATTGCTTGAGCCCAAGAATTTGAATTTGTTGTGCGCTCTGAAGATGCCACAGCACTCTACTCAGGGTGACAGAGTAAGACTCTGTCTCAAAAAATAAAATAAAAGAATAGTGATTTGGGGGGCTTTATTTCCAATAAGGCATTTAATATTCATTTTATGATGTTTCACAGATATTAACCATGATGATTATCTTCATCCACACCAAAAGCATTTTTAAATGCTTAAATATATCCATAGTATTGTAAGAGGTGCTGTTTTAAGTATGCTACACAGATACAGATCCTTTTCTAGAAGTTCTTGACTGAGAGAGACAGTAATAGTACAACTCAAAGCTATTCTATAAATGCATTTTAAGAAACAAATATGAAAGTGTTATATAAAACAATGGCAGACGTGTCTGTATTCAGATGCTGAAAACAGTACAGCATCATAAGATTTGCATATTGTGAAACCATCACATTTTAAGTCTGTGAGTTATCTTCAGGAGCAAATCATTCTCCTTCCCTTACCAATAAGGACACGGAGCCCCAAAGCCATCCAACCAGCTAGTGACAGTGTAACTTTTGGCACATGGTTCCTTCAACGCCCTGCATTATCTTCTTTCCACCTGACTACTATCTCGAGGGAATTTCTATTGTTCCCAGATGGCGAAAGGTTTCCAAAGAAGACATTTTGTTTTCTCACCAAAATCATTCACACCACAGATGTTGAGTCATCCAATTGTCTTCACTCATTAGCAAATCTGAAATTAACACAAGCCCAGTTGTGGGCCAAAGAGAACAGGCTTTAAACAGTCTTTATGATTTATAGAGAATACAAAGGAAGTGGTAGCTGATTTCTCTAGGTAATAATTCCAAAGGCCATATCATGGTTTCTTAAAATTGTGGGGAGAAAAACAAAGATACGCACCCATAACATTTACCCTCTGAACCATTTCTAAGTGTGCAGTTCAGTGGTGCCGAGTACATTCACATTGTACAGAATGTTAGCCAGAAGTCACTTCTATTTACACCTGATTTTTGCTTCTCAACTTTATGCCTTCCTATTTTCCTAAAGTTCTGCAAAATCTCCTTGCAACATGTATTTCATCAGTCCAAAGGCCTCGGTGGACAAAGCATCCTTACTGGATTTTATTAGAAACCTTTTGAAAATTCAAAACCACCATCAGTGGGGAAGGGAGCTTTCTAATTATTTCTTCATAGAGGTGACTCTTCTGCTCCTGAAACCAAGCATAAGTTCAGTTCCTTTGTAGTTATGTGTCTGTTCACTGTATTTTGCCTTATCATTGGTGTTTCCTTAAAATAATAAGAATAGCGAGCACTTATGTATTATTCATCCCAAATATATAAACCATGATTTATCTAGGGCTTTGGTTTTGTTTTTTCTAGAGCTTGCACTCGACAGCGCATGCTGAGCGGATCGTTTGAGGGGCAACCAGCAAAGGAAAGGTCCATCCTCAGCGTGCAGCATCACATCCGCCAAGAGCGCAGGTGAGTGCTCGGGAGACTGCGCTTCCCAGACACTGAGGGGAGGAGTTTGTCAGACACTGAGGGGAGGAGTTTGTCAGGAAACCCGCACTGTGCGTCAGCCTCAGCCAATGCCCTCGGGTCAGGTTAGACAGGGATGGGGACCCGACTGATGTCTATGTGCTGTTGATCTCCATCATGAAACTCACAATCAGATTCAAAGATCTTCACTTCAAAAACCTTCTCCTTAGTGATAGCCAAATTCTCACTTTTAAGATAAGAAGGAAAAATTCTGGACTTTGTTAAAAGGGATCAAAGACATTTGCATAAGACTATAAAAAGAAATAGTAGGCTTTTGTGATGTTGTATCAGAAAAAAAAAAATGGTTTTATTTTGTTTTCATCGTGGCCACTACTTTAAAAGTCAAATTTGATCTTGAAGTGTGTTAACTAGTGATTATCGTTGTTTTAGGTCACTGAGACATGGCTCAAACAGCCAAAGGATCAGCCGAGGGAAATCTCTTGAAACTTTGACTCAAGATGTAAGTTCTAAGCGGGGCTTTGGGATTTTAGAAATATGGTTATGAAAATGTATTTAAATGACTACTTAGACAATTCTAGGGCCTGGATGTCTCTGTTAGATTCTTGTATCTCCTTAAGACTTCATATCACAGAGAATCAAGAAATTTAGGAAACAAATTACATGGCCAGGTACCAAAAAGTAACTGTTAACTGTAGAAAAATCAAGTCATCCTACACAACGAATGTCTCTTAACTAAAACAGTCCCACAAAAGTGACATCTCGGTGGTGTCTGTCACTCAAAGGAGTAGGGAGCCGGCCCCATATGCCAGAGGTGGCGGGTTCAAACCCAGCCTAGGCCAAATAAATAAATAAATTAAATAAAATACATCAAACCATTTTTTTAAAAAGTGACCTCTCGATGGCATTGACTTGAAATTAAAAACATTTAAAGCGTTTTCTATGAATAGTTTGCATCACTAACTTTGAATATTTACCAAATACCATATGGTCTCGAATTTAGATATAGTGTCTATAATTTTAGGGCTTTACATATCAGGACATAAAATTTTGTTTTTAGAAGGATTTTTCTGTCAAAGACTCCACAGTGTTTTCTAAAACTTTCTTTGCTTTTAGGTTCTGAGTCACTCGTGTATTGATTATTGGCTCTGTGCATATATACCAAGTGTGTGGTGTGCCCTGAGGCCTGATGGGAGTGATGAGGCTGGTGGTGGAACCAGGTGGGCCGGCTGCCCTCCGGGAGCTTAGGCTCTAGGGAGCGAGACAGGCTTAGATACTTGACTAAACACAGGATGGGATTTCTGGCAGTGGGTTCTTTTTATTTTCCATCCTCTCTTCCTTGTTACAGCAGGTTTGCTTTGCAATCTGAAGTAGTGTAAAGAAGACAAAAATGGAAATTTGAGAGCAGGGAATTTTAGATATTATGGTTAGTGTAGACCCCAGAGACCCAAATGAAATGAAAAATCGAGACACTCAAAAGTGCAGAGAAGCCAAGGGGGGGACTAACCACCAGCCACACCAGGCTAAGATCACAATGAAGGAGTTGGAACATATTAAATCCTGCACTGATATGTACATATTAAATAGCTGTCATTATACACCCCTGGGTCTTAGGTGGAATCTGGATAAGTTAGCTGAGAAAGCAGAGTCTTGAATGTTCAGCGCCAGGGACAGTGCTTGAGGAAGGAGGGCTGCACAAGGAGATCAGCAAGGCCCTGGAGTTATTTTGGTTTTGTCTTTTTCATCACTGATCTCTTATTTTATAAGAGTTTTTGGAGGGCTCAACCACTGCCCTGCTTCCAATCTGCAGCACCTGCCATTGTAGTCCAAGTGAACTGTTTCTATTCAGTGTTCCAGGCAAAATCAAGAACTAGAGGAAGGTGGTGATGAGAACCCTGATGTCACTGTTACCTGACCGACGTGCTTCTAACACACAGTTGTTACAATTTTTAACACCCAGAGCTCTGTCTGATTTGCTACCATACTATCAACATGGAATTGTGATCAGATCCAATACCTGGCCTGTGCATTTATAATTTCAGAGTCAGTTACATTGCATGGAGAAAATATTCAGGCAAGAATTCAGAGACGCATCACTTGTTCAAACTGCTTTTCTTCAATGTGATTCAATAGAGATGTACAATCGACTAAAGAATCAAATTAGAACTTGGCTTTTAAAATATGTGCTTGAATATACACAACAAAGGCTGCGTTTGAAGAGTCTCAATTCCAGAAGCTTACTTCTTCAGAGACTAATTAACATTTCTCATACAGAAGAACCACAAAATCCATCCCCCATCTTGTCCAAAGCAAAATGTCATGGGGTTCTGATCATTTCACAAGATATCCATCTAATGTCTTTTGTCCCATAAAAGGGGCATTTAAATTAGAGAATTTCAACTTCTTTCACTTTTTCCAAACAATAGAAGATACAGATAATTAAATCTAAGGAATGCTTTCTATAAAATCTATTGAGTTATGGGCCCAATGGCTTCTGCCTCCCACGGTGTGTGTAGGGCCCACCAAGGCCCCACCTGATCTGCCCCCCTCCTCCCGGCTCTGCTCCTTGCTCTGTGGCTCACGGCTCACCACACTGGCTTCCTGGATGTTCCCCATAGTCCCTGCTCCCACCTCTGAAAGAACCCATTTTGGCAGCTCACCAGTGGCCTGCACCCTCATCTGCTTACGGTTTTTGCCCAAATAGTCCCTTTGTATCAAGGAACTGTTTTAAATTATAGTCTTCTAGAATTCTCTATGCCTCTCACCAGCCTCATCCTTTCATGACAGCACTAAGCATCCTCTAACACAGTGGTTCTCAACCTGCCTAATGCCGCGACCCTTTAATACAGTTCCTCATGTTGTGGTGACCCCCAACCATAAAATTATTTTCGTTGCTACTTCACAGCTGTAATTTTGCCACTGTTATGAATCATAATGTAAATATCTGATATGCAGGATGTATTTTCATTGTTAAGAAGGGGTCGCGACCCACAGGTTGAGAACCGCTGCTCTAACATATTTACGAATTTTGATTTACTTTGTATCTGTCTCCTCCTGACTAGAATGTCAGCCCCATGAGGACAGGACTGTCATTTTCTGTGTGTTTTCTTTCCCCCTTACTGTATCCTCAACTGTAGAACAGTGCCTGGGGCATGACAGGTTCTCAGCCAGTATGTGCTGAGTGAGTGACTCTTTAGAGGCAAAAATACCCTGGCTAAGAAGACGGTAGTCATGAAACACGTGCATGTACAAACATATAAATAAAATAAAGATATTCATTTCAGTTTTTTAAATGATAATATATTTTGGCCTTCAGAAAAATCTCCCATTTCGGCCAGGCATGGTAGCTCATGCCTGTAATTCTAGCCCTCTAAGGAGCTAAGGTGGGAGGATCCCTTGAGTTCAGGAGTTTGAGACCAGCCTGGGCAAGAATAAGACTCGGTCTCTACTAAAAATAGAAAAACTAGGCTTGGGGCCTATAGCTTAGCGGCGCCAGCCACACACACTGGACCTGGCAGGTTCAAATCCAGCCTAGGCCTGCCAAACAACAATGACAACTACAACCAAAAAATAGCCAGGCATTGTGGTGGTGCTTGTAGTCCCAGCTACATGGGAGCTGAGGCAACGAATCTCTTAAGCCCAAGAGTTTGAGGTTGCTGTGAGCTGTGACACTACGGCAGTCTAGGGTGACATAGTGATACTCTGTCTCAAAAAAAAAAAAAAAAAAACCATATATATATATATATAAACTAGCCAGGCCTTGTGGTGGGCACCTGGAGTTTCAAATACTCTGGAGGCTAAGGCAGGAGGATCACTTGAGCCCAGGAGTTTGATGAGCCAGGCTGAGGCCATGACACTCTAGCCTGGGGCAACAGAGTGAGACTCAAAAAAAAAAAAAAACAAAACCCTCCCATTTTAATACACCCCTTTTAATTTATTTCTAGCACTCCAATACAGTGCGATATAGAAACGCACAGAGAGAAGACAGTGAAATCAAGATGATTCAGGAGAAGAAGGAGCAAGCGGAAATGAAAAGGTACAGGGGCCGCCGCGTCCCGGTGCCCGCCCTGCAGTGGCAGGGTCCCTTAGCCCTAATCCCCCATCCACGTCCCCCTCAAGGAAAGTGCAAGAGGAGGAGCTGAGAGAGAACCACCCGTACTTCGACAAGCCGCTGTTCATCGTGGGCCGGGAGCACAGGTTCCGAAACTTCTGCCGCGTGGTGGTCCGAGCGCGCTTCAACGCGTAAGTGGGGTCCGCTTTGCCCGGTGTGTGGCCGGAGCCCTGCAGACCGCAGGGGGTGTCCAAGGACGGAGAAGGATCGCGTAACCCTAGTGGGGTCACACTCTACACCCTGGGCTAATGCATCCTGCTGCTCCCCTTTGCTGAGAGCCGGACGGGATAGAAAACAAAGGTGGCAAGCAGTTAGCATTTGTAGAAGATGCCCGTTGGTAAGGCACTCAGCCATTTTTATTTTTTCTTTTTCACATTCCCCTAATATGTTTATATCCATTTTATTAACTCCGTGTTTTATTTTAGAAATATTGAAACAAATATTTGGGAGTTTAAATTACATGGAAAGGAGGGTCATTCTCCATGTCTTCTAGTATTTTCTTTGTGGTCAAAATACCACAATTTGTTTATTTGAAAATATGGGGAAAAGAAAAGACAGTTGGTGAGGGCTTCCATTACCAACTCTTATAAAAACAAAATCCTGTGTCCCCTGTCTGTCCCCTCAAAACGGAAGGAATGTGTAAGAAGCCGTCAGTAGGGTAAGTCTTGATGACACTGTATTTGTGGAGACCTAAGTCAAGTCTCACAGGCAGCCAGTGGATGAGATGGTTTTTTGTCAGGGGCAACTTTAAGTAAATATCCTGAAGACATCGTGTCCTAGAGGAAATGGGAAAACTTCCCATCTTCCCATTATAGGGTGGGGCCTCCCTGAGGCTATCATTTAAGTAAATTGATTCTTTTGTTATTAATCACATTATGAGCTGAATCATCCCCCCCCCACACACACACATATCCATATGTTGAAGTTCTAACTCCCAGAACCTCAGAATGTGACTATATTTGGAGATGGGAACTTTACAGGGGTAATTAAATTAAAATGAGTTCATTAGGGTGGGCCTTAGTTCTGTAAGATTGGTTTCCTTATAAGAAGTATGAACACAGCCTTACACAGAGAGACCGTGTGAAGGCATGTGGGAGAGACGGGCATGACAAGTCAGAGGAGGAGGCCTGAAACAGACCCTTCCCTCGCAGTGCGAGGAGGAATCAGCCCTCCTGGCATCTTCAGCTGGGGCTTCCAGCCTCCAGAGCGATAAGAAAATAAATTGCTATTGCTTATGCCCCCGAGTCTGTGATGCTCTTTTATAGCAGCTCTGGGAAACTAATGCACATTATTATGACATTCCAGAGATGTGGGAAACCTCAGGGACCGACCAATTGGCATCATTTGTTCACCGCCTCCTTCAAAAGAGAAGGATATTCAGGTGTTCAGAGATTAAGGATCAAGGACCCAGCTTGCACATGGTCTCTCCAGAGCACATTGGGGTTCTCTCTGTGGTTCTAGAGGACCTTTGCAATTTAAAATATTTGAGTAATAAGCATTAACATCTTTCCTGAGTTTTCACAAATAATAATAAAAAAAAAGATGAAAGTTTAAAAGGTGATTTGATCTGTTCCTGAAGTGGGATTGTCATCTTGTTGGCTGCCCACAAGTTAACATCCAACTGCTAAATCTCTACTTCATTCAGTGTGGTGTAATTCTCTGATTGTCAGTAACACAGCAGGTGTTAAATACGACTGACAAAGGCTTTGCTGTAACTGGGGACACAAAGTAGGAGATCCTCCCTGACAATTGCTCGGCAGGCTTCAGAAAGCAAACGTCAGAAACCCCCCTCCCAAGAAATTCTATATAAATTATCCCACAAAATCACAGCTAACTGCAGGGTGAATAGTTCTATTTAATTAATAGAGTACTTTATTAAATAATTTGGGAGAACTTCCTCGGACTACTAAAGCAAACATTTTAAATGAGTGTTTCTAGGTCAAAATCAAAATTTAATTTTGTGATGTAGGGCTGTCAGAAAATTTCGAATGAAGACACAAATTGTAAGATGAGATATTTTGAAAACTATAAAATTTTTCTTTCCTAAGCAGCAACCAAACATTCTTTGGGTATTTCTTTCATCTACTGTCCTTTGCTTTCCAAAGTGACATACAGTTAACATTTTTACAGTGGACGTGTTATGGAGGATATAGAAGAGTTGACAGGTAAGCTAGATGTTCATAAAGATTTGCTCTGTCATGGAATGTCCTATGTGTGGTCTCTCTTCCAGATCCAAAACAGACCCCGTCACAGGAGCTGTGAAAAACACAAAGTACCATCAACTATAGTAAGCATTACCGCCTCCATTTCCATGCACATTTGAAGTTTACTATACTGTTTTACCCTGCATAGAATTACAAAAATTCTCTTTTATTTTCCTGCTGTATAGTAGTGCTATGATTAGGGATTTATTTTTTAAAAATAGCAGCAGTTGTGTTCATAGAGAGCCAGAGGCCATCACCTGACTCTGGGAAGCCTTTCCTGGGAGGTTTTTGATTCTCAGTTTTGTTTGGTCTTTGGCAGTGATTTGCTGGGCTTGGTCACTTACCTGGACTGGGTCATGATCGTGGTGACCATCTGCTCCTGCATATCCATGATGTTCGAGTCGCCCTTCCGCAGAGTCATGCACGCACCTACTTTGCAGGTACTCTGCTGCTCACACCTCAGCTCACAGACAAGGGGGAGATACACACCTGCAGTTTTTCTGCTTATGGTGACCAAACTACATCTCGCCCGTTTCAGATTGCAGAGTACGTGTTTGTGATATTCATGAGCATCGAGCTTAATCTGAAGATTATGGCAGATGGCTTGTTTTTCACTCCAACTGCTGTCATCAGGGACTTTGGTGGAGTAATGGACATATTTATCTATCTTGTAAGTCTGTGGTTATTTCCTAAATGTAAAGAGTGATGATTTTGTGAAATCTCCTGCATTTCTTGACACAAGAGCGAGATGTATGAGTCCCTGAGGTTTAAATGCCCTGAATTCTTAAGTGATGTTATTTATCAATGATATGCAAATAAAGGACTCACATATAAAATCTCAATTAAAAGCATTATAAATATCTATGTATGGGTAGTGATATTGTTTAAATATACCAACCATAATTGTATGTGTGAATGAGATATATTAATAAGGCCTGAAATAGAAAATCCAGTTTGCCTCCCATCCAGTTTGCTTCCTGTGACTTCTATACTAAAAAAGAAAAAATGATTGCCTCATAGAAATCATGTTAGTTATTAATGAGCCCCCTTCCTGTTAAACACAAACTATAGTGATTGTGTTGGTCCTCTATCTGATTACAGCACACAGAATACATAGCTTAGCAGGCACCCATTCAACTGTTCATTTAAATTAAATTGGGGAACCATAGGAATGGACTCAAAAGAAATTGTATTTCTTCTATATGTCCAAGAAGACATGAAATCAATGTTTTTGCAGATGCAACAAAGAGAATTATGGTCACACACAGGTCCCATGTTGCAGATTATTAATAAAAATAGTAGTAACCTTGATTAAAAAAAATTCTACTGATATTGAATCAGGGGAGCCCCCCGTGTGATAAGTTAAAGACAGAGCGGAGTGCACTGGGGTCCGCACAGGTGCAGTGTGGGCACCCCGCTTCCCTCCTGAGTGCACACAGTGACTTTCCTTCGAGGATTCTAACAGGCCTAGATTAAGTTCACGGTGCAAAGTTAACAGATTGCAAACACCAACAGCTGAATTCCTGTCACCCCTAAATGAAAAGTCGCGGCTAATGGAGAATAAATTGCATAAGATTTTAGAGATTATTTCTTTCCACTCTAGGTGAGCTTGATATTTCTTTGCTGGATGCCTCAAAACGTTCCTGCAGAATCCGGGGCTCAGCTGCTCATGGTTCTCCGGTGCCTGAGACCTCTGCGCATATTCAAGCTGGTGCCCCAGATGAGGAAAGTCGTCCGAGAACTTTTCAGCGGCTTCAAGGAGATTTTTTTGGTTTGTGGGAGTTATCCTTTGCTTCCAGTTCATGACAATTCCGCTCTGTAATGTAGCTAATGAGGGGATAAAGCGAGTCTTGCTTCCTTGTCAAGGACAAATTTATACTTTTATTACCAAAGGGTTATAAAGACTAACAAAACACAATGCGCTTTCCAAAACGTCACCCATGAGTGCTGCTGCCTGTCAGTTTATGCAATTCCAGAACAAGGCACGGAGCACTCTGATGAATGGGACATCAAAGAGGTCGTGCCTGCTGTTTCATTCCTAACTCTTGACACTGATTTCTACTTTGAGTATTAGAGTCCCCATCAGGAAATTATGGATAAGAAGATCCAATCCATCTCCTTCACAAATGGATTTAGGAATTAATTCATCTGGGCTCATAATCTCATAGAATGTGTCTCCAGATATGAGAAGTATTAACCAAAAAAAGCTTAAAATAATCTAACACGTGGGTGCACGTACCCTACTCTGACCTCACTGTACAGCAATGAATGCTCACAAAGGTAGTGGGGAAACGTCCTTTTTAGATATGCAAACATTGATTTAGGGTCTTCCAAGAACAAGGCTAGACATAATACAAGTAAGAGTCTCACCGTCTATTACAGAAAGATCTTTGTCTTACAGAAGAGTGATCAAAAGAGCCTCTTTATTATTGATGAGTCTGCTCATGTGTGATAGGCATCAATTAAGTTACATGAGCTTGTTTTGTGTCTTGCTGTCTGGAAACATACCCATGGTAAGAGAACAGCTAGAGGTGTAGTTGATACACAGGTAGATAGATGGTGATGTTACTAGAGGCACTGAGTTCCTAGTCTTTTTAAATGTATTTGAAAGGTTTTTACTTTCTTAATGCAAACCCATGAAACTGTGGCTTTTCCCACAGCTGGAATTAAGGAAACAGAGGTTCACCTGGTAGCTAAAGTCAGTGAGTCGCTTGGTCACTGATAGGTTTTAGAAGTGAGTCTATTTGCGCCTGCGACTGCTGATGTTTCTGTGCAATGCTAGCGTACTGAAGGTGTACGTTTGGATTATTCCATCAGTACCCTCCAGATGGTTTGTTCCCTATTTTACCCTTTGCCGCTGTTCTCGCCTCTGTCAGCCAGCAGAGGGCGCATGAGCTAATTACTAATGATTAGCTTTTCAGGACTGAATCATCTCCTCGCCTCTGTGCGTTCTCCTAAACACACCCTCCTGCTCACAAGAAAGCAAACCCACTGTCTCCCTCTCAACGGTGCACTGTTCATAAAGAAAAGAATTTGTTTAGAGACGCTGGGAAAAAAATATAATTGTTTAAGCATTTTTCTTTTGTTCCATTAAATAAGATAGAGTAAGGTTTGATTTTAAAACCAGAAAAGCCCAAGTCATATAAAAATTACGTTATTTCATTTTCTGATGTGAAAGCCACATGTTTTTATTCCAAGTATTCAAAGTCTGTTCATTTCCTCCTTTTGATATTCCAGTAAGGCTAATCAAATGAGCTGTGGTAGAGAGGTTACAAGATAGTACAAGATAGTGTCAAAAACCCACGGGTTTTATACAATGTGTTCCGCAAACATCCTGTTTAAACCAAATCTAACATTTAGTTTTTATGAAATGATGTAATATTTCCTCAATTTCTTTCAGGTCTCCATTCTTTTGCTGACATTAATGCTTGTTTTTGCAAGCTTTGGAGTTCAGCTTTTTGCTGGAAAACTGGCGAAGTGTAATGATCCCAACATTATTCGAAGGGTAAGATGCACCTTTCTGGCTTTCGAAATAGAAATTAAGGTTGTTTACCCTCCCTTGGAAAGCGCGTGGTTCCAGCAGCTGCCGAGGCTACTCTGAGAACCCCAGATACAACTCTAAAAGTTCTCTTCCCACAAGCCCTTTTGTGTCAGCATGCAATGTCTGCTCTGGCTGGGAGAGGTTTGTAAGATTAAGAGGACAGCCGGAGGATTCTGCTCTTCCCCGCTATTCCAGCGTCAATCTACTGTTTATTTCATGGGCGTAGTCACCCCACATTCCAGCTGTTCCCGCTCTGAGCCTGGGAGACGAGACTAGGTCTTCCCTAACTTGGGCCTGCTCTGTTGTCACACAAGACTCGTGTGGGCAAGCAGCTCCCTGCAAAACTGTATGAGAGACAAGTTTGACTCTTTTCCCCTTGTGTGTTATTGCCCCCCTCACAGCACCATTCTCCCCCTTAGGAAGCCAGAGCCTCCATGTGAGCTCCTGGCTGCCCTGAACCTTGCGACCAGCAAGGACCCTAACAAAGAGCCAGACGTGAACACTCTGAGGACACTCTTTCTCTCTTCCTTCAGTCAGTGGTAACAAGAGGAGGCAGGCGCTGTAACACCCCCATATCTCAGCAGCTTAACATTTGAAATGCACATGTTGCATCTTGGATGAGTTGGCCAAGGTCTTCCCCAGATGGCCACTCAGGGACTCAGGTCCTCTATCCTCTGTGACCCGTCACTCTGTCTTCAGAGCCTTCTTCAATCAGCAATCAGCTGGCAGATAAGAACAGAGAGCCCCTGTGTGCGCGAGGGCTGTGGCTCCATCTGGAAAGAGCACACACCCTCTCGACTGACACCCACTGGCGGGGCTTCTCGTATTGGAAAGGAAGCTGGAAAAAAAGGGTCGTGGTTTGGTTAATAATTAGCCGGTCTCTGCCACACCAGGCAGTATCCTATTCTCTTAGGGTTCTTTGCAATCTTACAAATAGACAAATAAAGCAAACTGAGTCCTGCTGATGTATAAACTAAAAGAACGTATTTTCTCTTTTATCCAAATAAACTAATACCTTAATTTCATTAAAGCATGTGTTTTCAAAAGACCTAGTAGAGCTGAACCATGGTCTGAAGGCCCTGATGTACCAGACTGGCTGGTGAAGGAAGCACAGATAAGCTGATGCATCATTCTGCAAGCTTGTGTATGGGACGAAGAGTTATTCTAGATCCACACTGAACAGAGGCCAGAAAGATAATAGCAGCATTTCAAGATGAAGCCTGCTAAGAGTCTTGGATGACTCAGTGTATTAATAATGGCCTAAGCACATGGGGATTTTTGTGGTCTCTACTCATACCCAGCCCAAGCTGGAGAGTGATGACTCTGAAGGGGGCTGCAGAGCAGATAGCAGATGGGCCAGACACAGCTTTCATGATGCATTTACCCTCTTTCTAGAGCAGTGAGGTCCATGGGGGGCTCCTGAGGAAAGCATAAGGAGACTTAGCCATCGTGGCATTGGCAGAAATTGGCATGGTGAGAAGTGGTCTGTGTCTTTCCATCTTTTCTAATCCCCATGTAAGAGGCCAAAGCCAAGACCGCCACGTGGGTGAAGGGATGCCAGTTCTGTCTCAGAGCTCCCCGGGCAGAGGGAAACCAGATACTCCAACATTTAGATCACACAGCTCACGCTTAAAGGCAGTGAAGCTTGAGTTGTCAGGGCCCCGTTTTCCAGCAGAGAGAACGTTTCCTGGTATCCATCCGAGCACTTTCCCATCTCCGCCTTTGCTCCTTTTCTCCAAACTTGACAGCAGACGTCTTGAGATTGATGTCGCTGGAACTCGGTCACCAAAGCTCTGTAAACAAACTCCAGGATACTTTGACAAGTGTCCATTAAATATCAGTGACATCCAAGGCAGTGGGAGGGAGGTGACATGAGGGCTGGGGCAGGCTGGTGCCCATTTTCCATCCCATTGGAACATGTGTTTAATGTTCATGCAAACTTAATATAAAGTCAGCAGTGAAAGGCAGTGCCTGTGGCTAAAGGAGTAAGGCGCCAGCCCCATATGCCGGAAATGGCAGGTTCAAACCCAGCCCTGGCCAAAAACTACAAAAAAAAAAAAAAGTCAGCAGTGAAAACAGAGGAAGAGAAGCAAAGGTGAGGTACAATCTGACTGCAGTGTAGGGAACCGTGCGTCCAACTGGGAGCCCTGGGCAGGGAGGGCTTCGGGGAGGACACAGGTCACAAGACAAGCAGGAAGGGACCTGCCAAGCAGAGCAGGCAGGTGGAGAAAGACACAAAGCAGGTCAAGAGTCGTGGGGCAGAGGCAGGGACAAAACAAGGAGGGGAGAACACAGGCTCGGGATCCAGCTTTGATAGATGTGGGGCCTTAGTGTGGGCACTATCTCCTTCTGTGTCTAGTCCCGCTATAACTCTGCTCACATGACAGTAGTGCCGAGATTCACATGCTTACATACGGTACTTAACCCAGTAGTCAAACTTCATTTCCGTCCCATGCAGGGAAAAACTGAAAAACAATGCCTGTAGTCTCAGCACTTGGGAAGCTGAGGCAGGTAGATTACCTGAGCTTACAGGTTCAAGATCAGCCTGAGCAAGAGCGAGACCCCATGTCTAAAAAAATAGTCCAGTGGAGCTGCTCTTGAACTCCTAAGCTCAATCAATCCACCTACCATGGCCTCCTAGAGTGCTAGGATTATAGGTATGAGCCACTGCACCCATTTCAGAGTCTCACTATGTCACCCTCAGTACAGTGCCATGGCATCACGGCTCACAGCAGCCTCAAACTCCTGGGCTCAGGTGATTCTCTTTACTCAGCCTCCCAAGTAGCTGGGACTGCAAGCACCCATTTAAAAAATAATAATAATAATAGCCTGGTGTTGTGGCAGGAGCCTGGAGTCCCAGCTACTTGGGAGGCTGAGGCAAGACGATCACTTGAGTCCAAGAGTTTGAGTTTGCTGTGAGCTATGATGCCACAGAACTCTACAAAGGAGGACAAAGTGAAACTATGTCTCAAAAAATAATAAATAAATAAAAACTGAGAAACAAGGTCAGAAATGTAAGTCGAGGGAAGATCATCAAGCCCCTGGAAAGCCTGGCTGAGGGGTCTAGAGTGTCTCCGATGAGAAGTGAGAAGCCACTAACGGTTTGTAAGGTGAGGATCAAACCCTTCTCACTGCTCACCAGGTAGGAAGTGCCGTGCCCAGGACTGCCTTTGTTACCTGTATTATACTAAAGGTACAAAGGAAAACAGGTAGAGAGGGGTTAAATAACTTGTTCGAGGTCACTCCCCAGGACAGGTGTCCAAGCAGCCAGGCTTTTACCCACACATTCAAAGCTGGGCTCAGGCAGACGGGAAGAGGCAGTGAGGCTGACGACATCATGGCCTCTCTGTGACACACTGTACCATGGCCTGTTAAAATAATGTTACAGATAAGTAGGTGTGACCACGAGAAGGTAATCACAATATATTTTTAACTGAAAAAAGTGGGCTATGGGCTCATGGTTGTATAGGGAAAAAGACTGGAATGATATACCCCAAAATATTAACTGTGTGTGCCTGTGGAATGGAGGTGAGTTTCCTGCCTTTTAGTCATCCATCACTTATAAGTTAGAGACATGTTATTTGTGTAAAAAGCTTGTTATTTTAAAGAATGTTATTGGACTCCAGAAAGAGGTCATGTTGACTGAACTAATCTGGTTGCAGTCAAAATGGAGATGAAGATGCCTGGACAGCTCTGAGGTTGTGCTTCAGCCTGGCTGCCAGGACGCTGGTCTAGGCACAGAAAGGGGAAAGCCAGGAAGTGACATGATGTAGGGTTGAGGGGGACTTTAAACAGGAAATATTGAGTTGCTGTTGAAATATTCATATGGTGATCAAGAATTTGACCATATATACGCTGAACCCAGAAAAAAACTTGAGGCTCAAAATGTGATCATTATAGCCAAAGGGACTAAGATAAGCAGAGGGGGAACAAGCAGAAAAGGAGTCTGAAACCTCTCACTGGTATTTCATTTGTAAATATAATAGCTTTGGTGACATATAATCCACATATCCTTCAGTTCAGCCACTTCAAGTATTCGGTTCGGTGGTACTGAACCTTAGCATAGCCACGGTATATAACCTTCACAACAGCCACTCTTAGAATATTAAGCATCCCCCCCAAAAAAAGCCTTGTCTTTGAAGTTACTTCCATCCCCTTGTCTACCCACCACTTCTGGCCCAAACAACCACTGTCTGTATAGAATTTTCTGTTCTGGCCTTTCATATGACCTTGAGTTTTGTTACTGGCTGTTTTCACCTTGCATACTATTTCCAAAGGTCATGCATGTTGTAGGATGCATCAATATTTCATCCCACTTTGTGGCTGAATAATATTCCATTGTATGTATAGACCACATTTTGTTATCTGTTTGTCCAGTGATAGGCATTTGGGTCATTACTCCCTTTGGCTATCATGAATGATGTTTATGTACGTATTTGTGTACGAGGTTCTGAGTGGACACACATTTTTATTTCTCTAGGGCAGATACCCGGGAGTTGAATGGCAAGCTCCTGTGTTTAGTCAGGGAGGAGCTGTCAGACTGTTTTACAAAGTGCCTACACCATTCTAGCTACACTCCTGCTGGGTGTGAGGGCTCCAGAGTGAGGATTCGGATCTGTCCACATCCTCGCCAACACTGGCTGTTATCTGCCTTTCTGACTGTAGCCATTCTAGTGGACGCAGGTGGCGTCTCATTAAGGTTTTGATTTGTGTTTCCCTTTTGGCTAATGAAGCTCAGTGTCTTTCCATGTGCTCTCCTGACCGTTTGCTTACTGTCCTTAGAGAAACATCTATTCGGATCCTTTGCCCACTTGCTAATGTTTTCCATGTTACTGTCACCTGGTGCTCTCCTGAGATTTAACTATTATTGGCTGGGTAGCTGTGCTGCTGCAGTAGTAACACAGTCCTGCTGTTTGAGAAAAGACATTTGGTTTCCTTTGTAAGAAGTGTTTCCTGTCTTTTTTCTTTTCTGACTCAGTTTCTCCCTCTTCTTCCCCTTTTTTTCTACTTTAGGAAGATTGTAATGGCATATTCAGAATTAATGTAAGTGTGTCCAAGAACTTAAACTTAAAATTGAGGCCTGGAGAGAAAAAACCTGGATTTTGGGTGCCCCGTGTTTGGTAAGCATATCGGAAAACTATTCTGAAGAATGGTAGTTGTGTCAATATAATGGCTGTGAGTTGGTATAATACACCATGAAACTAAAGGTAATTCTGCTAGGGGTGTTAAAATGATTTTAAGGAATACAGGGCAAAGCACAGGATTATAATAAGATACCAAAAAAGGTAAATAAAAGAATAAGGGTTACAGTGAGTTTCACATTGCTTCGTGAAACTAATGAAACAACCTCAGTGTTTTTCTAATACTTTATAAGTATGTATCTGGATTCAAATGGCTTTAAAAATTAGTGAGGCTTAAAAAAAAGATTTCCTATCAAATTAATGCCAAACCCATCCTGACTTTCTGTCTTTAAGAGAGGATCTGATATCTTCATAACAGCTGTAGAAAACCCTAAATCATCAAGCCATTTCAATTTAAAATTGATTTCCATATTTGCAGCTCTGGAGAGGAAGAATCAGTAACATAGTTGATTACATCTAACTCTCCCTTTAAAATTCACTCTTCTTGAAAATGAATTTTCAAGGCATTTACATCAAAGCTGGAAGCACCTAGTGCCTTTTTCCTCCTCTAATTTATTAACAACCGAGAATGGAATTTCTCAGTCTCTTTCACTGATGAACTGCGTGTTCTGTCTGCTTCATTTGTCCTTTTTAATTGTTACCTGTTTTTTTTTTAATGTCTTTTTAACCTCTTGGAATAACGAGTGAGCAACAGCAACTCCGTCTTTATGACAGTTGACATCATCGTCTCAATGTCAAGACCCTTTAAAAAGGAATAGTGTTTCATTGAGCTGTCCCCTCCCCCTCCTTTCTTTGGAGTTTCTCTAATATGAAATTCACTTTTACAACCAATCCAATGTAACTTACATTAGGTTTTTGTTTGTTTAAATACTCAAGAACTAAGAAAAAAAGATGCATTTTGGACGTGAGGCTTGTGCTTGATAGAGAGGAATGAAACACGTGAGGACATTCCGACCCAGCTGCTAACTAGAAAAGGAGTCTGATTTACACCAAAATAAAAGTGAAAGATGCATTAAAATTTTACTTTTGAGACAAAAATTTATTATACCAAAAATAACTAACTTATACCAACATGTCAAATGGGAGTTTTCCCCCTACTGTTGTGAGATTGTGGCCAAAGCTTCAAGTCTGAGGTCAAGAGGGTAAAGAGTGTCTTTCTAGTCTTTCCCGCTTGCAAAACTGGGGTGCTTTTAATTGTTTCTGTATTCCTTTCTGCCTAATAAATCCTGTATTATCACTGCAAAAAAAGCCAAATGTCTTTCCATTCTAAAAGGAGCAGATAGACCAATCCCAGTGGAACATATGAAAACTCTCTCCACCTTCATCACCCAGCTCTAACTTATGTAGGAGAAACTCTGCATTCACAGATAATGTCGTGGGAGTGAACAAAGTCAGGAGCAGAAAATCAGTGGCATCTCCTTCCTTCACTGTGGAAGAAGGGAGGTGTCTCCCAGCACAGCCAAGACAGGTACCCCAGGAGGGCCACTTAGTGTCAGGTTGAGCAAAGCAGAAAGAAGGGCAGCTCTTGTGGACGGCTCTGTACCACCTGGAGCAAGTCACCTGGTGTTCCTGGAGGGCCAAGTACTTGCTGCTGAGAACCACCTGATCTGAGCCTTTTCAATGGGACTTTGCTGCAAAGGGCTCTGGGCCGGGGAGAGTGCACCTCATGGAAAGAAGCTATGGGTGGCTTTCCAGGAGCCAGACCCAAGAATCACCCATGGCAGGAAAGGGCCAACAGGATGCTCTTGTGCTGGGAACTCAGAGTGCACATGGTATCCATATATATTATATATGTGATAAACATTAACAGAGTGTAGTAAATAAAAATTTGAAAAAATCAAGATCAACACACCAGGTGATGGTTGCCATTGAAAAGGTAGTTTGTTACAGTTCCTAACGGGGGGAGGACCATGGTGCCACACCATGGGAACCACACAGAATCTGGGGAAAAGCTATATTGCAGTTTCCATGGGAAGGAACAGGCAGGTGGGGCTGGCTAGTGAATCGGTTCAATGGGCTAAGCTGCACAGGGGCTGCCTCTAGTTGTCTAGTACCTGGTGTGGGTGATCAGGGCAGGTGGATCATAGCCTGGTGTGTGAGAGCCTGCTAAAGGAAGTGGTCAAGGGTGTGGAGCCTGGGTTGGTGCATTTGTATTTGGAAAGCACACTCCAGGAGGAAGACATCTCCCAAGGTGGGGAGGGGGCAGATGAGACAGGTGGCCAAGGTGAGGTGGCTCAGGCAAATCACTGGGATCTACAGAACATGATGCACTCAGTACGTGCATGCAGGACAGAGGCTCAGGCATTGGTCAGCCCAGGGACCACACAAATGGGCTCCCTGGGAGGGCAATAGACGCTGCTCCAGGGACTGAGGCCCAGAGGCCAGCGGCATCGCATACAGGCCATCCCTGAGTTACAGACATCCAGTGGACGCACTACTTACACTGACAAGTGGAAGCCATGCTACGTAATGGGTAAATGTACCTGCTCCAGCTTACACGTACATTCAACACACCTACAGAGCTATCTCATTCGTAACCCTGAGACTGCCTTACAGGAGACTCGAGCCCCATTTCTTTCATTTCAACTCCATCCCATCTCAGTCTTGTAAGAACCAGGAGCAGCCTGAAGAGGACACACAAGAATGAAGAGAGAAGCCAATTCTTCCTTTCCTGTAACGAGGGTTTGGGTTTCAGCAACTGAAGACAGGACCATCATATGAGCTATGAGAACAAAGTTGGATAAAATGGAGTTGGCTTTTGGAAAGAAACTGGTCAATGACATTTTAAAAGCGTAAGATAATAAGAGGGCAGCCCTTGGATATCACCACGATTGCTTTTGTCCCTTTATCTAGTATCTTGTGACTTGGATTAGTTGTAGTGAAATAAAGATCTTTGGTCTGATAAATGTCAACTGTACCCATGATAATGTTTAATATTGTTCTTCTTTAGTAAGCTAATCAAGAGTTAGAAGCTGAAAATATTGTAATTTGGTATTGGCTAAATTATGATTAAGAAAATAACTTATGTCTGGGAATACGCCTGGAGGGATGCTTTGATAATTATAATTAGGACATAAATATGTACTAATTCAGGAGATAGTCTAGTTTCTATATTCTCTCTTCAAATGAATAATTTATTTTTTTCTGAATCATTCAGACTTGATGAGATAAAAATCACCTCAGTAAAAGGATTAAACATATCATGTATTATAAATATTGTGTGTTTTATTTTAAGTAAAGGTTGGAATATAGGAAAATGGCAAGCGTGGAAGAAAAATCAACAAAGCATTCAAGTTTACAATAGATGTATTTATTGAGTGCTCACTATTCACCAGCCACTATGCTTGTCACTGAAATATGGCCCTGAATAAGCTATGGCCCCTGCCCCCTAGGAGCTTGAATTCTAGTGGAGAATAGAAAATGAAATTATGAATAATTTTATATCATATGCTAAGGGATTTGCTGCTACACAGACAAACCCCTAAGCTTATCTCTAGATAACATGAACTCATCTCCAGATAATTATGTGATACATTCTAGGCAAAAGGAGATTGAATGCCGTAGGTTGTCAAGCTCAAACAGTTTGGGGTACCAGGGTCTTGGAAGGGTCCTGAGGCCATGTTCCTTTGCTTTGTGGTATGTCTATCTCCAATCCATTCAGAAAAGCACAGTGTGTAATGGTTCCCACAGGAAAGACCCTGACACAAACTAAGACAGTGCCAAGGAGAATGACAAGAGGAGGAGACACACTGGTTAACTTTTAAAGGGTGACAAATAGCAATTACATGAAAGGGGGGAGCAGTGGGCAGAAAGATCTAGGCAGAGGTTACATGTTGCAACTTAAGACAACTCCATTGCCAAAGGTCAAGGCTAAAGGAATGTTGGTGCATTCTGGGAAGCACATGATGGTTGTGTAGGGTACCATGTTGGACAGTGTCACTCCTGCATTTCCACATCTCAGTCACGTCTTCATGGTGTCCCCACAGTCCCCAGGGGAGGAGCAGCTCTCCTTATCATGATCTTAGGGGCCTTGGAACACTTTCCTTTGGGTGGTGAAAGATGGACCAAATTGTGAGGTTGAAATCAATGTCATTGCTTTCTAAAGTGGACAGACAAGATTAAAATCTCTTAAAAATTAACCAGAAAGGATGATATTTAAACACCGTTCCAATCCAAGGAAGGGCGACATGTAAAATGATAATAATGGACTATGTTTGGAATTTAGTAAAGTGCTTTGTAGTTACAAGTAACATTTCAAACTTTTCAATTTTGCTAACATAAACAATCCATAAATAAACATCTTCTGTGATTAAAACTGACAGAGACCTGTTTTTTTAAAATGCAGTAAATTCTTCTAATTATTTTATTCTATAGTACTACATTTTGTTTTCCTTAGTTTAGTTAGAATAGAATATATTTAAAATATTCTAACTTCCAGAAGATGTGGATCACAAAAGTAGTTTCGGTTGTTGCAAATTCAGCTTAAAATGCACTTTTACATAAAGAAAATGGATGGGTAAGAAAATTCAACATCAGATCCGAGAACTGGCTTACTCGGTTAAAAAAAAATTCTTATTCAAGCAAACTGTCACGTTTGTAGAATCCTTACAACTTCTATCTGTGGTAAAATATGTAAAATTTAATGGAAACCTCCCAAGGAAAAATCCAAAAGAATATACTTGTTCTTTCATACATGAAAAAGAAAATCCAGAATTCCAAAATATGAATTTCTGAGTGGGGTTTTTGCACTGTATGGAAAACACCATTTAGTCCCTCGGGAACAACTCAGTTTCCTGTTTGTTTTCTTCTTAGATCTCCATGTATTTAGTATTTAAAAAAATATATAAAGGTCCATCTCATGATTGTCTCTATTGCTGGAAAAGCATTAAAGGATGGTACAAAAGTGTTGAACTAGATTCCCCTCAGAGTGTGGCCTGTCATGAGGGTTAAATTTTGATAAATGAGCAGGCAGGGAAGAAAGGGTCCAAATATAATTCAAAGAGGGCTGCGGGAGGCCCGCTCTATTCAGTGGTCCAGAGCTCAGTTCTCCATCAAGTTCAGGAAATGTAGTGATAGTCCATAATTTTCTTGTATGCGGTTGTTTAAATATTTTAATTATTTAAAATTAGCCTCTAAATAAAAAGGCAGAAAAAAAAAAACACTAAAAGCTTCTTGTTTAACAGCAAGAAATGTTAGCTAAGCCCCGTGACAGTTAAAGAAGAGGAAGTGGAAAAGGATCACTTTCCATTTTAAAAAGTGGAAAGGATCACTTTTGTCAGTGGGAAGAAGAAAAGTATCCGTGTGTCAGTGTAACCAGAAATGAGACGTTCCTCCCCTTAGAATGGTAGTGGGGTTAAAGGGTTTTAGGAAGCAGGAATCTACTGTGGGAACAGACACCCCACTGCACCCTGGAGACCACAAGAAGCGTCAGCTGAGAGCACGCAGAGCTAATGAGAAAGAAGTCCAGCCGAGAGAGGGATTGGAGGTGCTCGGGCTCTGCGTAGATCACTCTTTCCATTTCAGTGACCTCTGCATGAATCACTGCTTTGCAGTACGATGTTCACAGTAATGACCCAAGATGAAATAAAGTGACCAAATTCTACTCTTTCTATGCTAACACAGGGAATTGTAATTGATGCCTTTAGAAAGGTTTTCAATGATAAAACTATTTCAAAATTCACATCCACAATCCAGTGCCCCTTTGTACAAATCTACACATTGTATTTCCACTTCTTAGTGTAACCGAGACAAGACGGAAATGTTGCAAGACCTCCAGAGCTAGAACTAGAGCTGTTTAGCCTTTTGTTTTAAATCGAGACCACGCCATCGTAAATTCTAACACATGCATGCACTGTTGTGACTTAGCCAGGGACGGGCGCACAGCCCACCTTACCAGTGCTAAGGGGACCCTGCCCCCAGAATTGGGAAGAGCTGCAGCCACGCGCCTTATCATGCTTCTCACTGGAGTTCAGCAGGACGTTTCTCTTTCTGAATCGCAGGGCAAATCCTCGGAACTTTAATTTCGACAATGTGGGAAATGCTATGCTGGCATTGTTTGAAGTTCTCTCCTTGAAAGGCTGGGTGGAAGTGAGAGATGTTATTATTCATCGTGTGGGGCCGGTAAGCGAGTGCTTCAAATCCTTCGGACACTTCGAGAGCTGCTTTCACGTGTTTGATGAATAACCCTACTCTTCATTCATGCAGATCCATGGCATCTACATTCATGTTTTTGTCTTCCTGGGCTGCATGATTGGACTGACCCTCTTTGTTGGAGTAGTTATCGCTAATTTCAATGAAAACAAGGTAAGAATTCTTGGTTTGAATGCCACGGGGTTTTGTCTTTTTTAGCTATTCGCTTTGAGCTATCTTCCTCACACGCGGCATGGAGTCACATTAAACTGTAATGTGACTGGTGTAAATAATCTTTATAACCATCTTACAAGCTACCTCATTGCTGCCTTCCAGACACATTATCTGACAGTACAATTCTCTGACTAAATTTATCCTTTTGGTAACAGCATCATTAATTCGCTGACACCTACCAGGCACACCTCCTACTGTCCACATTGAAACGATGTGCAGTAAGTTATTAAAACACAATAGCTGGAAGGGATTCACTGATTACAGGTAATATTACCTTCACAAAATGCAAATTGCCTTCCTCTTTGTAACTCAGAAAGTGAATTCAGAATTTTGGTGGGATGTGGTGAAATTTTTCAATTCTAGTTCATAGAATAAGAAGATTTTCTAATTCCATATAAACTACATACTTTATGAACTCAAGAAGCCTAGTCCTTCATAATGGCTCTAACAGCCAACACAAGGGCTCACAAACATCAATGTAGTTTCCCATCTAGAAGTTTAGCAAAGAACAATTCTATTAGCACCTCTTGGGGAAGTGCTGCTTCTTCTGACCACTTCTGATTTGCGTCTCTTGTGTGAGGGTCAGTCTTTTGGAATTGTAATAATTGAAATGCATACAGTTAGTTGTTCAGTGGATACTGTTTACTAAGATTTTAAATATTCTATCAGTTTTCACAACTCTGCACCACACAGTTGGAAAAAAAAAAATGACTTGTCTGTGGCTTGCGAGGGGTAAACACTGGGGCCAGAATTCAGAATTGGTACCTATGTAGCATCAGGAGCTGTGATTCTTCCGATGCAGGAGTATAGAAATGTCGGCTGCCATTCTGTGTCCAGCTAGATCTGCCCACAGAGCGCCGCGCTGTCCCTGTGACTCGTGATTGGGACCCATTCCCAGGCACTTGCCTCAGAGCTCTTGGGTTTGTATAGCTGCATGTGGGACTGTATCATTCACCATCCCCGGGCTCAACCTGTGTGGCAGGAGTTACACAGTCAGTGGCCACCTTTGATGTGTGTCTAATGAGTCTGTCATTTTGTTCAAGCTTTCAAAGGGTGCAATTTGAAAATCCTCCCTTCGGGCCCCAACGCTACTGGGACTCACAGGATCATGAATTCTTAGAGGTAGAAAGGACAGTCACGATTTTACTGGGCAGCCAGTAAAGGACAGCCTCCTGTTTTACTCCCTCACACATTCATAAGCCAGTTTCTTTGAATCCTACAGTGTTCAGTTTAATACCAGGCAGAAGCAGGAAGAAGGGCCTTTTTAGATACCTTTGAGCAGACACTGGAAATTCCAGAACACGAGTAAAAGCTCATCAGTCAGTTAACAGGAGAGTGTAGGCACTGCCCGCTCAGGGCACTGTACCGGGCCCTCTGCACACGCCCCTGATTTCAGGAGAAGTAGGGCCCATGGCAGCTCATAATTCAGCAACTTAAATGAAACAACATAAAATGTTCACTAACTGGTGACAAATGGTATCATTTCTCTTGAACTTAAAGGAAAAGCTGAGCTAAGCAGAGTAACCACAGGGACCCACTTCCAACCCCGTGTTTGTGTTCTGAAGGAAGAAGTGACTTGGCCTGTTTGGGGAGTATGTTATGTCAGCTCAAAGGGACACTTAGAGAAAGGGGGAAATTACAAGGAATTACAACAGCAGGCATGAAAAACCTGATAGGTTAATTGGGTACAAATTTCTAAATCATGTAAACCTTTCAGTGAAGTTTTATTTTTCTGCAAGATTTTTTACAAGGTAGCACATGAGCTGCTATGTAACTGCATTTTTCATTATTTGTTTATTATTTATTATTTCAGCAGATTTATTTGAGCACTTACTTGGTGCCAGGCATGGCTCTTAGCCCTGAGAATGTAATTATATACACTAAACACACAAACATTTTTGCCCTCACGGAGCACACGTCTGAATAGTCATAGCCAGGGGTATATAAATAGCTCAATAGCTTTCCAAATATAGAGGCAACCAAGAGATGAAAAATAAGCTTTGGGGGCAAAGATTTCACATTTTAGAATTATGCAAAAATATGTCTTCAAAAATAGAAGCCTCTTTAAAAGTTTCAAGTCAAGGCTGGGTGCAGTGGCAGGAATTCCAGACCAGCATGAGCAAGAACCCCATCTCTAAAAAAAATTGAGAAATTAGCAAGGCACTGTGGCCGGAACCTGTAGTCCTAGCTACTCAGAAGGCCGAGGCAAGAAGATCGCTTGAACCTAGGAGTTTGAGATTGCTGTGTGGTAGGCTAAGGCTGTGGCACTCTAGCCTGGGGCAACAGAATGAAACTCTGTCTCAAAAAAAAGTTTCACGTCTATATTGGTAATAAGATTTTCTTCTGATGTCCCTACCAGGCATTGTGGGCTTTTTTCCTTCAAAATATTGCAGGGGTCCACATGTTTTGGTTACATATTTTGCTTTTGTACATTTTAGATCCAAGTTATAAGTGTGCCCTTCACCCAGGACGTGCATCGCACCTGTTATCCCTCCTCCCCCTCCCTCCTATTTCGTTCCCATTGAATTCTGCTTCCCAATGTTCATGTAAGTTGATCAACTAGTTCCAATTTAGTACTGATTTGTGAACATAGATTTTGTGACCTGAGACTTTGCTGAATTACTTTATGAATTCCAGGAGTTTCTTGGTTTAATCTTTGGAATTTTCTAGATACAAGATTATCTCATCAACAAAGAGAAATAATTTGACCTCCACTTTCCCCATTTGGATACACTTTATTTTCTTCTCTTGCCTGATTACTCTGGCAAGGACTTCCAGAACTATGTTGAAGAGAAGTGGTGATAGGGGGCAACCTTGTTTGGTTCCAGTTCTAAGAGAGAATGCTTTCAATTTTTCCTATTCAATATGATGCTGGCTGTGGGTTTGTCATATATGGCCTTTATAATTTTGAGATAAGTCCCATCTGTGCCGATTTTGGTAAGCATTCTTATCGTAAAAGACTACCGAATTTTGCTGAATGCTTTTTCTGTGTCTATTGAAAAGATTGTGTGGTTTTTGTTTTTCTGTATGTTTATTAATAGATTTATGTATGTTGAACCATCCTTGCATCTCTGGGATGAAGACCGCTTGGTCATGATGAATTTTTTTTAATGTACAGCTGAATTGTCAAAGAATTACTGAGAATTTTTGCATCTATATTCCTAAGGTATATTTGTCTACACTTTTCTTTTTTAGTTGTGTCCTTTCCTGGCTTTGGTGTCAAAGTGATTCTGGCTTCATAGAATAAATTAGGGAGGATTTCTGCCTTCTTAATGCTAAGGAATAATTTTTGTAATATAGGTACACACTTTTCTTTGTAGGTTTGGTAAATTTCATGTGTGAAATCATCTAGTCTGGTACTTACTTTTGTTGGAAAGTTTTTTATTGCTGCTTCAAATTTCATACTTGATATTAGTCTGCTGAGGAGTTCTGTATCTTCCTGACTAAACCTAGGGAGGTTGTGTATTTCCAAGAATTTGTCCATTTCCTCCACATCCTCAAGTTTATGAGCACAGAGACTTTTATAGTATTCAGAGATGATATGTTGTATTTTCATGATATCAGTTGTAATTTCCCCTTTTTCATTTTTAATTGAGCTTATTAGAGTCCTTAATGAACTTCATTCACCAATAATAAACTTTTAAGTCTTTTATATACACATTTATTAATAATCTGATGATACCATACTTATTATGTTTTTGGATCCTTTCAGATTCACCTTTCCAAAAGATCTTGTTTTATTTAACAAAGGAATAGTATTAATGTCTATAGTGTCTGGAAAACAAGTATTTGTTTGCAATTAGTGAGAAAAGTGGTTTTAGTAGTATTAATATTGGGAAAAATATAATTTTAAAGAAATGTCATTATTAGAATAAAAGATATAATTAAATGATAACAGAAGAAACCAATTAATAGAAAAGTATAGAACTTCTCAATCTCAAAATATACAAAGTAAAAATTACCCAAGTTAAAAAAGAATATTGCAAATCCAAAATCATAGTGAAATATATTAACATATTTCTCTAAGAAACTAATAAATCAGACAAGAAAAAAAAGAGAATATGAGATTCGATGCACATATAGCAAGCACACCTGAATTAATGAACATACAAGAACTTGAGGTTATTCATTGTTTTAAAATGTATCCTCCAGAAGGACATAAAACAATAATTACCAACAAGTTCATAATGTACAAAATATGTACATTTTAAAAATAGAGGGAAAAAACTCACAATTTGGAAATATTAAGATACTATTCTCAATGATTTATGAGTTAAAAAAAGAAATTATAGGGCAGTGCCTGTGGCTCAGTGGGTAGAATGCAGGACCCGTATACCAAGAGTGGTGGGTTTGAGCCCAGCCCCAGCCAAACTACAACAAAAAAATAGCCAGGTGGGGCAGTGCCTACGGCTCAAAGGAGTAGGTCACCAGCCCCATATACTAGAGGTGGCAGGTTCAAAAAAAAAAAAAAATAGCCAGGCATTGTGGCAGGCACCTGTAGTCCCAGCTACTCGGGAGGCTGAGGCAAGAGAATCACCTAAGCCCAGGAGTTGGAGGTTGCTGTGAGCTGTGTGATGCCAGAGCACTCTACTGAGGGTGATAAAGTGAGACTCTGTCTCTACAAAAAAAAGGAAAGAAATTATATTAGAAATCACAAAACATTTTGATAAATTATTTTAAAATATTATGTATAAAAACTCACAAAGTATAGATGAATTAGTAATTAGAGAAAAATGTATTACTTTAAGTGTATGCATTAGAGAAGAAAATCAGGTTAAATATTACTATGTCAAACATCAAAATCAAAGGAGAATGAGAATGTAGAAGGTAGAAAGTAACAAAGATTAGCACAGAAATTAATGATAAAGAAAGTGAGGAAACTTGTGTAGTTTCTGTACGGCTGAAGAATAACAAAATTCAAACCAATTTTTACACCATGTAAACATTTGTATTTGAATTTCAGATAAGCAGAAAATAATATTTGCTCTCGTAACTATTTTTAATCATACATAATTATTTATTTATTGGGTACAGTGTGATATGTCAATATGCGGAGGTGTATACATACATATATATGTATGATATATAACAATCAAAACAGAGTAATTAACATATTTATTGCCTCAAACATTTATCATTTCTTTATGTCAGGTGCAATCAAAATCTTCTAGCCATTTGAAAATATACAACTAATTGTCGTTGATTATAATCACCCTCTAGAGCTGTGGAACACTAGAACTTACTCCTTGTGTCTAGTTGTACATTGGTGCCATTAATCAGCCTCTGGCTAGACCCTTCTTCCTTCTACCCTTTCCTACCTCTGGTAAACATTTACTTTTGACCCTTCAGTAGTTACAGATTTCATAACACGAGTCACAAAGCAAAATCTATAAGCATTAAAATTAAAAATTTCTCAATGACAAAAGGCACTATAAGAAAAATTAAAATAAAGCCAAAACTAAGAGAAAGTATTTATAACTCACATAATTGACAGAATACATATATCCAAAACATATAAAGAATATCCATAAAACATTAAAAAGTAAATATCAAAATACAAGAATGAGCAAAGAATACGAATAGGCCATTCACAGAGGAAGACCCAGGAATCGCCATTTGTACACATACAAAATGTTTCACCTCATTAGTATTAAAACTATATTGGATGCATTTCATGCCTATTGAAGGGGTCAAATTAAAATGTCTGATAACATCAAGTGTCGTCAAGAATATAAGGAAAGGGGAACACATATATTACTGATGAAAATTTATTTTTGGTTATTGCTCTTTGGATAGCAACTTGGCAACATCTGGTAAATATAAAGACGCTTAAATTCTTCACCAATTCTTCTAGAGATTTAGAAAGAGGAAATTCTCTTAGCTGTCCGCTGTGAGACAGTACATATGTGCTCATCACAGCACTGTATAGAGGCCGTAAGCCTGAAATGAAAAACTTCTGATATATTTGTACTGCGGACTATGTGAGCCACTAAAATGAACAAATTAGACCTAGTAATCTAGTTTATATGGAAGACATACTGTTCAATAAGGACAAAGATGAAATGCATAAATAAACACATATTGGATACCATTTATGTGAATTTTAAAAATTCAAAACAAATAAAATCTTGTGTATTTATTTATACATAAACACAGAAGTCTGAAACGCAGTCAGGAGGCTATACCCTGAGGACAGTGGTTAGCTCTGGGGAAGCGAAGGAACAGTGGGAGTAGGGGTGGGGTCGTTTTCTAGTTTCCTAAATTATATTTCTACCTTTATAACACTAGTCAAATACAATACCATGCAGTACAATGCAATACAATATAATATAATTGTGTGCATTTTAATCAAGTGCTCTATTATGCAAAATATGTGATCCCATTAAGCCAGTTATCACAGCACTAATTTCTTAAAAAGGCAAATTCTGTGACTAGCTACCTCTTAAAAATAGTTTTGTGATTGCACATATCAAAATTTTTTTCTTAAAAAAAAAGACAAAAATGCTCTAACCAGAAGCAGCAGCACTGACAAGCTATAATTTTGCTGCTGTGAAATGAAACCGCTATTAGTATCCCTTTCCGAAAATGTAATTATGTAAAAAAAACCTTTTAAAATTCTCCCAAATCTGAATAGTACACATCTTCAAAGCTACAAATGGAAGGCAGCTGAATTCTCTCTGCAACACACAGCATCATTCTGGAAACTCCTCCCCAGGCTGACTTTGGGCATCCTGACAGAGTATTTTTCTAACCACCATGGTGGAAAAACGCCCATGTTGCAAACCCTCACATCAGTGCTGTTTGTGTCAGCACCCCATCTGCGACATTCCTGGGGGGAGCATGTGACAAAAGGCCTTTTCCCTCTTGCTTTCCTTTGTCTGTTAAGGGGACAGCTTTGCTGACCGTCGATCAGAGAAGATGGGAGGACCTGAAGAGCCGACTGAAGATCGCACAGCCTCTTCATCTCCCGCCTCGCCCGGGTACCCAAGATGCTCTGGTTTTATTCATGTCGGGCACTAGTGTGCATGATTCCCCAGGAGTCTCAGATTTAAATTAAAATAATAATCGGGAGGCCACTGGGAGGTTGTGCATAAGTTAATACAGAAACAGGCTCCACACCACAGATCTCTCCGTAAGGCTATTAAAATCAACCACCCAAAGGCTGTGCTTCAGTGCTCTCAGACTAAGCCTTAATGAAAAAATGAATTTTTAAATAAAATATATTTGTGCTTGCCTTTTAAAAAATATGAGTGAAAAGTATTAAACTGAGAGAAATTGAATGATGCGCTTCCCCTTCCGATCCAAGCGGCGTCATGCGCTGCCGTTTTAAATATTCTGAGCCGGCCGTTCCTGCAAAGCATCTCACCAGAGATGGACAGTCCGGGGAGAAGAATGTCATGGGTTTGAAGATGAGCATTAAAGAAAATGAAAGACAAGAAAGTAAACGTGACCCAGGTGTACAGTGCCCTGGTCTCAACCTTTCTTTTCCAGACAATGATGGCTTCAGAGCTAAGATGTATGACATCACCCAGCACCCTTTCTTTAAGAGGACGATCGCCTTACTGGTCCTGGCCCAGTCCGTGCTGCTCTCAGTCAAGGTAGTGGCTTCACCCCATGACTCTGGGAATGAATTTTTGTAGGCATTGGTTCCTCCAGGAATATTGTAAACTGCCCCATCCATTCATAGTCTATGTTCTCAAACATCAATAATTAAGATTCAGGGCAAATTAGGCAGAAGAAGAGAGAAAGTCTGTGTGTCCAGCAGATGTGGGCGACCCATGTGCTGTTTCTGTTGCAGTGGGACGTCGAGGACCCAGTGACAGTACCTTTGGCAACGATGTCGGTTGTGTTCACCTTCATCTTTGTTCTTGAGGTATGATAATGAGGAGTCAGCTGGCTCCAGGGTGAGCCATGCACAATTTTAAAGTAAATCGGTGACGCTCTTTGATGCCACTTACTTTCAGCTATGAGCTCCATTGCCTTTGAGGGGTTTGGGGGTGGGGAACAGGTAACGTGCTCTTAGGGTGTTTCTGTCTTAGCCTGTTCTGCCGAACTTGAACGAAGACCTCACTTTATCCTTGAGGTTTTTCTTAACTGCAGAAATGCCGCTGTCCATCGTTGTGCCTGAGCGTTGGCCTGTCTAGTGATGTGAGTTCAGATATCTAGAGGAAACAGCACGAGCCCCTGTAATTCAGGGTCTCAAATTACAACGCGCTGGCAAAGCGAGGGGGCTCCCACAAGATGATTTTAATATGTGGTTCCTGTAATATCAATTTCCAGGGCAATCTTCTTAGAAATACAAGCCGATTCTCATTTTGCCTTAGACTGGTTGATGTTTCCCAAACATCTATGGCCTTGTACTTGAGGAAGAAAAACGTTCTGCTCTCCGCACTAGTCATAAAACAGGGAGAAACGGGTGTGGGGAACACAGATTTGTAACTTACTGAGCTCTAAAAATACGTCATATATCTTGGTAATAAACTCTTCTACATTGTTTAAAATTATTCTTTAAAGAGATAATACAGATGTGAGGTGTAAAAGGAAACCTCAAAAGGCACTAAAGGATTTGTCTCTCTCTTTTTTTTTTCTTTTTGCAGTTTTTGGCTGGGGTTGGGTTTGAACCCACCACCTCTGGCTTACAGGGCTGGCACCCTACTCCTTTGAGCCACAGGCACCGCCCAGGATTTGTCTCTTTTTAATTGAAAACATAATCATAATGGAATAAAGTAACTTAGAATTTTCTTCATTTGACAAAGAATACATACACGTACAAGTGAGTGCATTTCAATATGTGCTGAGCACTGACTCCCCTGTTTAATTTCCTTCCTTGATTCCCCAGGTTACAATGAAGATCATAGCAATGTCACCTGCCGGCTTCTGGCAAAGCAGAAGAAACCGATACGACCTGCTGGTCACGTCGCTTGGCGTCGTGTGGGTGGTACTTCACTTCGCCCTCTTGGTGAGCGCAGGAGCAAACTCCGTCTCAGTTGATAATTTCCACTGAGTTCAGTTCAGCTCACCCCTGTTTCCGGTGTCATTACACTGCGTGCCGCCCTGCACTCAGATCTTAGATGAACCTCTCCAAAGCCCAACTTTGATCATGACGGGCCCTGCAACACACTTGCATCTGTGTGTGCACAAGCCCACCCTCTGGACACAGGCCACACCTGGCCCTCCAAGCCCGAGAGTGTGCAAGTCAGACAGAGAAGGAGCTTAAATAACTTTGGCTTAACCGAAACGTGTACCAGATGAGAAAATGAGGGGAGGAGAGAGAGAGAAACAAGAGAGACTTGGGGACCCAGCTCAATTCCCACATCAAGCTAGTATCAGAAGACTCGAGCCCCGCTCCCTGCACGGAAGCATAGCATTATCACACTTTTATTATAATCAATATTTCACAACATAATTGGTTGTGGTACTTCAGGAAGTACTCAGGTACTTCCACTGCTTTACTTTCTACTAGATATTTAGCTGCCATTTCTCTAAAGGACATCATTCCCCATCTCCATGTTCTCACTATTTTGCCTCAGATAGCCTGGCCCTCCATTCAGTCTGGGGTCTGGCTCAAAATCTATAGCTGTGGGTATACTTGGCTGTACTCTAGAACCACGGTGTCCCATGGAAATAAAACATAGCCACAGATGGCATTTAAAATTTTCTAGAAGCCACATTTTTTAAAAAGAAACAGATAATAATATTTTAATAACATATTTTCTAACTTTCCACATTCAAAATATTATCATTTCAATGTATCGACAATATGAAAAATATTGAGATAAGTTACATTTGCGTGAAGCCTGTAACTGTGTGTTTGGCACGCACAGCCCATCTTCATTCACACTGGCCACAGTTCAAGGCCTTGGCAACCATGCGTGGCTCTTAGGGGCCATACTGGGCACCTCAGGTCTGGAGGGTCTAGGCCTTCATCTAGGCTCTGCCATTGTCCATCGTTGACCTAGTAACTCACCTTCAGTGAGCCTTTGTTCCCTACTCTGAACTGGGGGATATAACTTCATAACCCACTTACTCCATATGGGCATTACAACAATCAAGCGAGATCGTGTATTTGATGCTTGCTTCAAACTGTCAGGATTACACTACACAAGCCCATAGGCACTATGTAATCACCTTCTTTTTTTGTTTGTCTTCCTTGTTCTCAGCCCAAAGTGATAGTATCCATTTTTCCCTGTTCCCTTCCATTCGTTCTCCCATCCCTTGATCTTAGAGGTATGCCAGGAAAGACGCATAACCCACAGAATCCATTGCCCCATCAGAAAGGGCTTGCTTTAACACGAAATTGCTGTCCTTGTCAAACCAATGTCTACTTCAGCTTCTGGGGCTACACAAAGCCCAGGTGAGCTCTCGGTCACCCTCAGGCATTTTCCTAGCAATGAATGGTTTTGAGCACTAAAGATATACACTGTGCTAGGAACTGAGAAGAATGTAATGAGCAAAACGAAGACAGTTGCTGCTCTTAGGAACCCTACAGCCTGGAAATCTAGGTAGATTGTCAGCAGATACTCACAAATCAGTAAGAATCATTGCCATGGAGAAGGTGGTGGAGGTGAGCCCTCGCTCCTGTGATGACAGGTGCATCATAGTGGAAATGACTGGAGAGGTTTTAGAAGGTGTCCTTGAGGGAGTCCTGGTTGGGTTCCATCTGTGGATGAAGGCAGCTGTCCCTGTGATGGGTTCCCATGATAGATGGACTAGGAGGTGTGAGGGTAGCATAGCACAGGATCTGGAAAAGTAAAAGTGTCAGACCTCCCAGAGCTCGGTGGCTCAGGACATCATCCTAGAAGCTGTTGGTTGTTATTACTTCCAGAACATGAGAAAAGGCATCTATGATAGATTTTTAGCTAACTTGGGGAAAAGAGGCACAAGGCCCATGATTTGTTTTTTCTCCAGATAAATTGCAGCCAAAGCTACTCAGTCCAAGCCAAAAAGTCAAGGCTTCCTAATCCCAGAGAGGAAATCTTAACCAACTTGCCTAGGCTGCCTAGCTGCTGCTTTTGTCTTTGAGGACCTCTTGGTCTTGGAAGGAGGTTCATTCTCCACGGTATTTTGTGGTGGATTACTGGGAAGGAAGGTGTGCTTCTCGTCCCCCATCCAAACATGCTATGTGTGTACATTCAGTTACTTGGACCGAGCATCTCACTGGACTCCCTTCCTGGTGGCCCATCTGTGACTGCTGTCATTTGGCCAGGCAGACCTCCTCAGGAATAATCGTGCTTTGGCATCTGCTAAATGTCAAGGTTGTCACTGCGGTTAGAGCTGGTGGGGTCTTTGTTTCTCGAGCGATGCTTTCTTATTCATAAAGTGCAGTCACCACTTCCTGCTAATCACACACTTGAAGAAAGAGTTGGATCTGTCCCTGAGCAGGAAGGACTCCTCTGAAGTCAGCTGAAACTAGGGAGCATGTGGTTTGTCTGCAGACCTTCAGGAGAAGGAATCTGACTCGCACGGTCTCCTCCAGCGTCAGCCCTTCCTCCTTGCCAGGATTCCTCTGTCCCGTCCATCTCACTTGGCATCCTTAGGTTGCATCATTCTTGGGTATTTCTCACACCCTGCCCTTTCAGAAGCTGCTCAGTATTTTATGTCAAATAAATTTCAAAATACAGAAGCTGGCCGAGCAAAACAGAACCCAAAGTTTCATTTGCGATTGAATTTTATATCTAATATTTATTCATGAGTTTTTGCGGTGACCTTTTCAGCACCTTTTTTTTAGATAAATTCCTTAGACGAATTTTCACATTGTATTAAACTAATTATTCAGTAGACTTCACGGAAGGCTTCAAATGAAAAATGGAACTGTAATAAAATCTTTTGTGCCAATGACGAGAGGCTGTCTTCTCTGTGCATTTCAGAACGCATATACCTACATGATGGGAGCCTGTGTGATTGTGTTCCGGTTTTTCTCTATCTGCGGAAAGCATGTGAGTACCCTGGGAAGAATCCTGTCGAAGGTTACAGACGTGAGGACAGTGACCAGCTGACCACAGCCTTACCTTTCGGTGGGCAGGGCTGTGGTCAACAAAGTACTAGACATCATAAGTCAAGATTAACAAATGGAAAATATTAAAATGAATCAGTACTTAAAATCATATCTTTTGATATGTTTCCTCCCATTTATGCTGTGTAATTTGTTCTTTATGTTTATGTCATACACTCAATTCAAAATACTGTAGCATGGAAGCAAAAACCCATGATCTTTCATAATGCATCTTCACTATTATTTTTAATAAAGTTAAGTAACTTTACTGCAAAGAAAAATAATCTTTAATGAACTTTCATGTTTTTATAATTGCAGATTTCTTCATATTCTTTATTAATGTTTGTGCATGTATTTTTCATTTAAAAAATACTGTTTCTTTTCTTATTAATAACATTATTTTATGTGTAATTATTTGTATCCACATAACCAATATATTGAATGTTTGATGGTTATTTAGTATTATACGGTTGTCTAGGTTTGTTTTTGTAAAAGTCTGTTTGTGGAAGAAACCTGACTTTATTTGTCATAGGTCAAAATGTATAGCCCTTCCTCACAGAGCCTGGAAGCAAGAGGAGGAAAGAAATGAAGGCTAAAAAGCTCAGGGTGCCTTTTTTTTTTTAAGAGACAGAGTCTCACTTTGTTGCCCTCAGTGAGTTTCATGGCATCACAGCTCACAGCAACGTCTAGCTCTGGGGCTTAGGTGATTCTCTTGCCTCAGCCTCCCGAGTAGGTGGGACTACAGGTGCCTGACACAACACTCAGCTATCTTTTTGTTGCAGTTTGGCAGGGGCCAGGTTGGAGCTTACCACCCTCGGTATATGGGGCCAACACCCTACTCACTGAGCCACAGGCGCCGCCACAGGGTGCCACTTTCATTGAAAGTTCAGCTCAGCTGAAGAGACTGAACATTTTTAAATATGAGTCCTTAGTGGTTTTTGAATAACATTCAGGTTTAAACTAATACCTATTAAAAGCAACTTTCAAATGGTATACTTGATTGCTCTTAAATAAGAGCCCATCTGGTTAAATATTAGTTACCACCCGGGTCTCCATGAATTTTCTCTCCCTCTCTCTCCTTCTCCACCATCCCCCACCCCACCCCCATCTCTAGGTAACACTAAAGATGCTTCTCCTGACAGTCGTGGTCAGCATGTACAAAAGCTTCTTCATCATCGTAGGAATGTTCCTCTTGCTTCTGTGTTATGCTTTCGCTGGAGTTGTTCTATTCGGTACTGTGAAATACGGGGAGAACATTAATAGGTTGGTGTATGTTCATCTTCTATTCATTTATCAAGCAAATCTTTTAAATAATGAAATGATAAATAATCACTTAAATGTTTTTATCTATTAAAAATTGGGGGAAAGGGTGAGGGAAACAATTACTTGGAAAGAAAAAGAAGATAAAATAGCCAAATTTTCAATGCCTTTTTTTTCCAGTTGAAAAAGGTATTCACTTTTACTTTAGAAACTCGAAATAAAATGAAGAATTTTTTAAAACATAAAAAGGAAATCTCAGAAAATTCAGAAATAACCAGAAAACCAAAAGAATCCATAATTCCACCAAGGTTCAGTTATAGCCGCTCCTATTTCTGGCACTTTTGCTACCCTAAAAATTACATACTATTTTTTAGATGAAACCATCTTGAGATGACTTTGGGTTGTGGTTTTTTCCTAGCAAAATATGGGAAGTTAAAACCTCAAAAATGGTTATATTCAATGAAAAGCATTTTTCAAAGGTTACCTTAAATTCTACAGAAGCATCTCATAATTTTTTTAAAAGTCGCAGCAGGACAAAGTACATACAAATGCATTTTGTTGCAGAAATTGTTTATTTGTGAGAGAAAGAATCACTTAGTTGCCAAAGCTTGTTTATACAGTCCTTCAAGATGAATGGCAATCAATGGGTGACCGTGCTAGTGCTGGGTTATTCAGACAGCTGTACTTGGGACAAGTACAAATGACAAACCAATCAGAGGGTCTAACTTTTGGAAAAGGTAACTTCACAACCAAATTTGCCTTAACATTCACCTGTTTGGGTGGTAACAAACCGTACTACTTCTAGACAAACCATTCCATTCACATTCTGCTATTTTTTTCCTTAAATCAGGCATGCAAACTTTTCTTCAGCTGGCAAAGCTATTACCGTACTGTTCCGAATTGTCACAGGTGAAGACTGGAACAAGATTATGCACGACTGTATGGTAAATATCTCTCGTCACTACCAGTGCCGAGATTTAGAATCTGCAGGAAACTCTTTGGCAGTGCAGTAGTGGTGGTATCGTTCCCGTCAGCGTCAAGACTTTGCATAGAAAATATATATTCTGGCCTATTAGTCTATAAAATTGCATTCTTTTACATTCCAGCGTATGAATAATCAAGGAAAAATATTCAATTAACCCAATTTGAGCTATTATAGTTCCATTTAATAGATAAACGGTATGCAAGCGCTGTTCTTTCCCTCCCACCTTTAACATTCTGGTAGTCCAAGTTAAACTGGGGCCTTCTACCTCTTCATTTAATATTTCCAAGAGAAAAATAACCACCAAGCCCCTGGTGTGTCCCGGGCCATGCACTGAATGCCCGGTCTTCAACAATTCCAAGGCACCTTCCCAGACTTAAATCCCGGGCTCTAAGTGTTGAATTGAAAGTAAGAGTCACACATCTCTCACGTTACATCTAAGCTAGAGATGATTATGTTTAGTGAGGAAGGCTTGTCAAAAGCTAAGCTAGGCCAAAAGCCAAGCTGCAAATGTAAAAAAAAAAAAAGAGTTTCTGAGGGAAATTTAAATGATAAGAAAGCAAAACGGCCATATTGCTGGTAGGGAGAAAGATTTCATGGTCTGGACGGAAGGTCAAGCCGACTGCAGTATTCCCTCCAGCCAAAGCCTTATCCAGAGCAAGACCTAACTACCTTCAATCACATGAAGGCTGAGAGAGGTGATGAGGCTACAGAAAGAAAGTTTAAAGCCAGAAGAGGCCAGCTCACAAGGTTTAAGGGAAGAAGCTGTCTCCAGGACATTCAAGGACAGCGCTGAGCAGCAAGTGCTGATGGAGAAGCTGAGGCGAGTTCACATCCGGGGGATCCAGCTGAGGTCACTGATGAAGGGGACCAAACAACAGATTTTCAGTGTGAACGAAAAGGCCTTTTATTGGAGGAAGATGCCATCTGGGACTTCCATAGCTGGAGAGAAGTCCATGCCTGGCACAGAAGCTTCAGAGGACAGGTTGACTCTCTTGCTAGGGACTAATGTAGCTGGTGACTCGAAGTTAAAATCACTGGTCATTTACCCTTCTGAAAATTCTTTCAGTCCTTAAGAATTATGCTAAATCTCTTCTGCCTATGACCTATAATGACAAAACCTGGATGACAGCCCAGCTGTTCACCTATGGTTTACTGAAACTTAAGCCACTTTTAAGACCTACTGCTTAGAAAAAGAGATTCCTTTCAAAATATTACAGCTCACCAATGATATGCTTTGTCCATCCAGAGCTCTGATGGAGATGGACAAGGAGATTAAGGCCGTTGTCATGCCTGCTAACACAGCCTCCATTCTGCGGCCCATGGGTCCAAAGATCATTTAAACTTTCAAGTCTTCTTCCTTAAAAGATACATTTCATAGGCAGTTGTTCCTCTGATGGATCTGGGCAAAGTAAATTGGAAAACCTTCTGAAAAGGATTCACCCTTCTAGATGGTATTAAGAACATTCATGATTCGTGAGAGGAGGTCAAAATATCAACACTAACAAGAAATTAGAAGAAGTTGATTTCAACCCTCCTGGATGACCTTAAGGGATTCAAGACTTCAGTGAAGGAAGTAACTACAGATGTGATGGAAACAGCAAGAGAATTAGAATTAGAAGTGGAACCTGAAGGTGGGACTGAATTGCTGCAGTCTCCTGTTCAAATGTGAAGGGATGAGGATAAGCAGAGGTTTCTCCAGATGGAATCTCCTGATGAGGATCTGGGAATGTTGTTGTCGTGACAACAAAGGATTTAGAAAATTTACATAAACTTAAGTTGATAAATAAAGCAACAGCAGGGTTTGGGGAGGTTGTCTTCAATCTTGAAAAAAATGCTGTCAAACACCACTGCACAGTACAGAGAAATCTTTATAAAAGGAAGATGGTCGGTCAATGCAGTAGACTTCACTGTTGTCCTGTTTTAGGAATTGCCACACCCACTCCAACCTTCAGCAAGCCCCACCCCGATCAGACAACAGCCATTGAGGCAGAGACAATGTCCCACCACCCACAAAAAGATTATCACTCATAGAGGGCTCAGATGACTGTTACCATTTTTTAGCAATAACGTATTTTAAGTATTTTAAGGCATGTATATTGGTATTTTAGACACCATGCTATTGCACACTTAATAGACTACAGTATAGTGTAAACACACCTGGGAAACCAAAGAATTCAGGTAACTCACTTTATTGAGATAGTCTCTCTATTGTGGTGGTCTTCAGTATATAAACCCGTAGTATTTCTGAAGTGTGCCTGCCTGTGTAGTTCACCTTCCTAAACCTTAACCCATTACCTAAATCAGAGACAGAAGAATTGCGATGCCCTTTTCCTTGACGTTCCGCTGTGTGCATCACTGTGGCCACTGACCCTTGGGGCTGGTGGAGGTGGCGAAAGAGAATCTAGTGGAGGAAAGCAGCTCATGTTCATTGTGTTTTCCAAAAGGGCAGTGAACTTGGGATTCTGTAAGACTAAAAGCATAGCACAAATGAAATATTCTTTTTGGTTTTTGCTACAGATGATATACCCCATGTATGTGACTTTTGAAAGGTTACTTTGAAGTTAATTGTATTCCATATGGTTAGGAATATTTCACTAACTATAGTCAGTTAGCAGAAATTTGCATTCTTCTCTGCTCTCATCCTCTCCTCCCACTTCCGCCCCACTGCCCCCAAGGTCCAGCCTCCTTTTTGTACACCGGATGAATTTACATACTGGGCAACAGACTGTGGAAATTATGCTGGAGCACTTATGTATTTCTGTTCATTTTATGTCATCATTGCCTACATCATGCTAAATCTGCTTGTAGGTAAGTGATGTTTGTTGGTTGTAGTATTTAATCTCTTTAAACTCAGGTACTTAGATAATTATGTACAATTTTCAAGTAATTATCCTGGATTGCTTGGGGAGGGTGTTTCATGGTGTTAATTATAAATTGTTGCCTCTCAGTCCAGAAGCTGAAAAGACCTTTGAAATGCCTGTAAATGACAGTTGATTACAATTTTAAGAGTTGTACTATTTATTATGATCATCAATTTCAAAAGAGCTTGACCAAATATCAGAGAAGGCTACCTTCATAGCCTCAAAATACTGTGTATTACATTTATGTTTCTGAAGGGTACACGTTATTCACCCAGCTGCAGGACTACCCAAAACTCAATTTGACCTATAAAAACTTCCCTGGGACTCTCAATGAAGAGTTAAAGCCAGCTGGCGTGAGTGTCCCTATACCCAGGATGTGTGCTCATGCCCATGACCCTCATGTTTTGGAAAGCCAGGAGCTGGATAAACAGCTTAGTCTAAGCATAAGACATGCCAACTTGGAAACTATACTAGAAGCATTTTAAAAATTTGGCTCATGTGCTAAGTGATAAAATCCCCTATTAATAATAAATGTTTTCCTTTTTAAAACAAGTAACAGATTAGCAAAATTGTCTGATTTCTGAATTTTTCTTTTTTTTAAAGCTATAATTGTGGAGAATTTCTCCCTCTTCTACTCCACTGAGGAGGACCAGCTTTTAAGTTACAACGATCTGCGCCACTTCCAGATCATATGGAATATGGTGGATGATAAAAGAGAGGTAGGAGGGGGCTGTTGTTTCGTGCCCCACCCCAAAGAGAGGTACCGACGGGTCTCAGCCCCCGGGTGTTGAAGTTGGCAGTTGGCACAGCCTGAATGCTGAATGGCCCACTGATGAATTAGGAACTGTCATTGACAGCTCTGCTCAATATGCTAGGAAGGGGGAGTGAGGGACAGCTCCTCCTCAGGTCCCTTCCAGCCAGGAACATCCCTTTCTTCAAACTTCAAGAAGGTCAGCAAGGACAGAAAGCCAAAGGGACTCTGAAGGAATCCGCTTTGGTCTCAGGGCAGGGGCAAGCTATTATGACCTCCAGCAGCCATCCTCATGCAGAGTGCAGAGGAGTCACTTACGTGGTATCTGAGAGTGGTTGGTTGTTTTCAATTATCTCTGAGTTATTATTTAAATGTTTCACTATAACACTTACCCAAGATTTCTTAGAATTAGCCAGAGGAGCAGCAGCTGCTTCTTCCTCTCTTCCTCCTCCTCTTCCTTTTCCTCTCCTCTCTCCCTGACCCTGGCCCACACTCGGTCCCAGGCACTGAGGATCCGGCAAGGAACAAGGTGTCCCTGCACTCATGGGGTTTGCTTTCTAGTAAGTGGGGACAAACAATAAGAAGGGAAATAATACACCATTAGCAGGATTTCAAGAAGCTATAAACGCCTGGGAGGTGAAAGCTATGTGGATTAGTGTAATGTAACCATGTCAGATTGTATTAAAAAAAAAAAAAAAAACCAAAGGCGGCGCCTGTGGTTCAAAGGGGTAGGGCACCGGCCCCATATGCCGGAGGTGGCAGGTTCAAACCCAGCCCTGGCCAAAAAAAACTGCCCAAAAAAAATCCCCCAAAATCAGCACATTGTACCCCACATATGCATAAATATATTCATGATCTACGTGTATTTGACTTAATTAAAAAAATGAAAGATAAAACTTTAGAAAGCAGTTGGGGTCAGGGCAGACTGCTATATAGAAGGAGGGACACAAAGGCCTCCCTGGAGGGTGGCATCTGGGAAACAAGGCAAGTTCAGCCACGGGAAGACCTAGGGGGAGACCCGAGAATGGTGTCAGGAAGACTTGACAAAGGTCGCAAAGACCAAGGAACTGGCCCA
>CAUYQV010179626.1:0-10208 GCA_963574575.1 Galagoides demidoff
CCACCCTGGGTAGAGTGCAGTGGCATCACAGCTCACAGCAACCTCCAACTCCTGGGCTCAAGCGAGTCTCCTGCCTCAGCCTCCCAAGTAGCTGGGACCACAGGCGCCCGCCACAACGCCCAGCTATTTTTTGGTTGCAGCCGTCATTGCTGTTTGGCGGGCCCGGGCTGGATTTGAACCTGTCACCTTAGGTGTATGTGGCTGGTGTCTTAGCCACTTGAGCCTGTGTGTGGAGAATTTAAAAACAGTTATGAAATTAAAATTTGATCTGCTGTTTATCATCATCATACACTGATAATTCTAAACAGTGGCAAAACATTCTTTGAAAAAGAAAATTAAGATATAGAATGTTTCCAGCACCACAGAGGCTTCCTCAAGGAAATATTTTAATACTTGGTGTTATTTATTCTGCCCCCAACTCTCCTTTTCACAGAGTGCTGAGAAATGCAACTGCAGTCATGTTTAGAGTTCTCTGGCTTTGTGGGGGTGTGGGAAGATCTGGGCTTTGTGAATTCTAATATCCTCTCCTATTTCTTGGGGCACTACTTACCTTTAGAGCGGCTATTTATTTTTTTTCTTTTCTGAGACAGAGTTTCACTATGTCACCCTTGGCAGACTACTGTGGCATCACAGCTCACAGCAACCTTGAACTCCTGGGCTCAAGTGATTCTCTTGCCTCAGCCTCCCAAGTAGCTGGGACCACAGGCACCCGCCACAACGCTTGGCAATTTTTTTGTTGCAGTTGTTGTTTGGCAGGCTGGGGCTGGATTCAAACCCACTAGCTCTGGTGTATGTGGCTGGTGCTGTAACTACTGTGGTACAGGCGCTAAGCCTATTTCTTTTTCTTTTTTTGGCACAGAGTCTCACTTGGCTACCTTTGATAAGAGTGCCATGGCATCATAGCTCGTGACAATCTAAAACTCTAGGGTTCAAGCAATTCTCTTGCCTCAACCTCCCAAGCAGCTGGGACTACAGGTGCCTTGCAACAATGCCTGGCTATTTTTAGAGATAAGGTCTCAGTCTGGATCAGGCTGGTCTTGAACTAGTGAGCTTAGGCAATCCACCCACCTCTACCTCCCAGTTGAGTGGCTATTTCTAACCCCCATTCCTCAACCATCCCTGGGGAGGTTACTATGCAAACTTCTACCTAATCTCCCTTTTGGGTTCCTGGATGGAGAAAGAGATGCTGAAAGCTTCCAGTTACTTTTCCTGAATCATTGGCCTTATTTCCCTACTATTCCTAAGGCCTGGCCAGGTGCCCAGCAGTGCTCTAAGTCAGTCACTCTTAAAGTTGAGTCTGCAGGTCTTTTCCTTTGTGAACCACATATAACTGCAAGAGGCTGGATAGCCTTTATATTGTATGTTACCAATCAGCAATATACTGCAGCAGAGGAACGTAGAAGAAGATGTGAAAATCCAGCTAGCCTCTATCAAGCCGAACTTCAAAGATTTTCAAAAGTGTAAACTAATACCTTTCTGCTTTATTTGGAGGTCAGAAAATATAGCTATTTTTAAAAATGCGTAATGTGGGGGTGGGGCGTGGTGGCTCACGCCTGTAATCCCAGCACTTGGGAGGCCGAAGCGGGTGGACTGCCTGCGCTCACAGGTTTGAGATCAGCTTGAACCAGAGTGAGACCTTGTCTCTAAAACAGCCGAGCATTGTGGCGGGCACCTGTAGTCCCACCTACTTGGGAGGCTGAGGCAAGAGTATCAGTAAAGTCCACGAGTTTGAGGTTGCTGTGAGCTGTGACACCACAGCACTCTCCCCAGGCCAACAAAGTGAGACTCTGTCTCAAAAAAAAAAAAAAAAAGATTCATTTCTAACTGAAAAAAATACTTTTAAACATTTTATTTTATTTATCTATTTAATATTTATTTTTGAGACAAAGTCTCACTTTGTCAGCCTGAGTAGAGTGCCGTGGGGTCACAGCTCACAACCTCAAACTCTTGGGCTCAAGCAAGTCTCTTGTCTCAGCCTACCGAGTAGTCAGGACTGCAGACACCTGCCACAACGCCCGACTAATTTTAGAGACGAGGTCTTGCTCTTGCTCAGTCTGGTGTCAAACTCTTGAGCTCAAGCAATCCACCCGCCCCGTCCTCCCAGTGTTAGGATTACGGTGGTGAGCCACCTCGCCAGCTCTTTTAAACATTTTAATTTATAATATGGTAACATGCGTAGTTACAACTTGTATTAGCAAAAGCTTGAGGCTCTCAATCATTTTTAAGAGTATAAAGTGGTCGTGAAGCTACGAGTTTGGGAACTAAGGATCCAATTTAAACTTCACCGCAGCGGTGCCATTCTCCCCCTCCATCAGTGAAAGACTGAGGCCCAGGAAAGGAAGGCTGTCGGCCATCCGCCTCACCGCCAAGCAAGAGCCTCGCGCTCCAGCTGCCTCCCTCGAGGTCCTCGAGCAAAAGCGGCACTGGGGAGTCCACTCGCCTCGCCAAGTATCCACGCGTGGGAAGTGTGGACAATATTTTCTATCTCACGGGACCCTGAGTCAAGTAACCCTATGAATGTACGATGAATCACATCCCATTCGGCAGAAGCAAAAGCCGACGCTCAGAGACTCTAAGCTCTTTGCTTGGGTCCCACGATACCTAACGTCTGACACCCAGTAAGCAAGGGAACGCCAGGTCACTCCCCGGCGCCAAACACCCTCCGCCGCTGGTCCCACCAGCTTCACATCCGGCACCAGGCAGGAAGCCTTTTTTCCGGTTCCCGAGACCGCGCTTCGGAAATGAGTCACTCTGCCAGCATCTAAGATGGCCGCCAGCCCATCCGCCGACGCTGTTAGTGGACGGAAAGTGGGAGAGAACCCGGAAGTTGCCCAGCTCAGCCATGGCAGGCTCTGGGGGCGTGGCTTCCGGCGGCTAGCGCCTGTGAGTCGCCACGGCCGGGTCCAACGGGGGCTGTTACTGACAGGCGCTCCTCCCCCGACGGTCGTGGTTAGTACCCAGCGAGGCGGCACCCCCCCCCCAGCTCTCTTCTCGGCGTCCCGGCCGGGGAGGCTCCAGGGCCGCACTGGGGCATGGAAGAGGGGAAGATGGACGAGAATGAATGGGGGTACCACGGCGAAGGGAACAAGAGCCTGGTGGTGGCCCACGCGCAGGTGAGCGGCGGACGGGCGGCACGGGTGCGGGGCCTTCACCTTCCTACCAGTATGCCCCCTGGGGGCGGTTCCGCGTCCCACCCAGTACCTACCTCCTCCCTGATCGGTTTCTATCCGGTTACCCATCAGCACCTCCCGAGTTCGTTCCGCATACCCCCCGAAATCCTCCTCCTCTCTCAGGTCAGTTCTCCGTTTTCCCTCGGTTGGTCCTCGGTTGGTTCCCTGTCCCTCAAGTGTCCGCCTGTCCGTCGCGTCCGTGCCACGCACAGCCACATACGATGCAGTCTCCCGCCCGACTGCCCGCCCGACTGCTGGGCCGTAGCGGGGCGGAGGCTTAGCGGAGACGCAGGACTTGGGCAGCGCTGGAGGAAGAAGCAAAGTGCCCTGGGTGGCACTGCTCCCAACACCGAGGGAGTTCAGCCTCATGAGACCAGGGAATTGCTGTTCTTCATGCTGCTGTTAATAACGGGGCAGCGCCCACAGTTTCTCCTCAACCTTTTATAATCTGAAGGGTTTCCCTTTCTCAATGCAGTGAGGATGTGAGTTTCAGAAACTGCACTAAGGACTCCCAAGGTGAGTCCAACAAGAGAAGTGTGTGGATTTGTGTGAGGGCCCAGATCTCTTTGACATTTTGCTGTCTGATAGAACCACGCAGGAATGTGGTGTGTTGGAAGGGGTGCGAGGGAGGCAGAGAGAGGTGCTATGTAGGGAGGGGTTAGAGCATGCTTAAGGTCTTTAGATGAATTAGTAATGGACAGGGCTAACCTGAAGCTGTCCTCTTGTGTAGTCCAAGGTTAGGCAAGGAGGCCGTAATGCAGCATGAGTCTGTTTTGTCTCAGGTTACCTTGCTGATCCCCTGAATCCTTTCCTAAAACAGGTACTTATCTTCCCATTCCTTGCTAAGATTGGATGTTGTATCTCTGCATTTTAAAAGGCTTCTTTTAGCAGGGGCTGGTGCATTAATTTTCAAAAGTAGTGACAGATGAAGGAGCAATTTCCAGACTAGAAGCAAAATGACAGCCAGGGTTTGAAGAGCAGAGGCTTTGGTGAGGTCACCTCTGGCACTTGGATCCTTTCCCCACTGTCCCTAACAAGCCTGTGTCTTCCACCTTCCCTGAGCAGGCATCTTCAGGGCAGCATGGCCCTCCCCATTGTTGTGATTGCATCACAGTTATTAGGCTGTCCTGGGCCCATGCTATTCATTTTATATTATGAGTCTAAGTTTGCTTTACTAAGCACATTGCTGCTTGGTGGTAGAATTGATGATTATCACTGTAAATAACCATAAGAAAACATTTCCCACCAAGTTAAGTGGTGAACTGTGCTGGTGTTGAGTGGCCCAGAGACGTCTGTGGTTGGCTTCAGCTTTGAGCCTGGGCCACCTGCTCTGCTGTGGACTGAGGAGGAGAGCCCCAGAAGGTAGTTCTTCAGGAGAGGAGAGGGTGTGTGCCAGTGGGATAGAGAGAAGGCAGGTGAGGGAGAACAGGAGGAGTCTCTGCACCCATGGGTGCTGAGCATGTGCACAGCCTTCTTCTTGTCTGGAGCTAGATGTGGGAGCAGGAACACCCTGCTTCTCTGCTCAACTCTCAGACCCCTTCATTCAGTCCAAGAACTCTCAGACGCCTTCATTCAGTCCAAGAGAGAGGGAGACCTTTGCCAGGTTTTTCCAGAGAAGGAAAGGTTGCTTTCTGTGAGAGGGCATAAGCTGTGCCCAGAACTGAATGGTCCCATGTCTGCCCCTTTTTGCCCTTTTCCCTTCACCAGTGTGAAACACAGTGCATGTTCAGACAGCTGCCGTGAGGCCCCTCCTGCCAGAGCTGAGGAGCTAGATGAGGAGATCTACGTGGTCTTTGTCTGTCAGCATTAGAAGAAACAGGGTGATCCTCCTTTGCCTGAATGCTTAAACTTCACACCTCCCTTCACATCTTCCCTGAGTAGGCATCTTCAGGGCGGCATGACTCTCCCCATGGAAAGAGAGAGAGAATGAGAATGAATGAGTCTTCTGTAGCAGGCAGGACTTGTAGAAAATGGAGCCTGGGGGTGGAGGGTGTGTTCAGCATGGACAGGAACGTTAATGGCAGGCCATCCTTTAGAGAGGCATTTTAACTGTGTTCCTGGCAAATCATAGTCAATCCTTTCACTTACAGGCTTCCCTGTTTGGATTTTGTCTATCAGGCCCCATTCTGTTATTTGGGACAGCTGTGCACTTGACCATTTCCCAAATGCCAGTGCCCACTGTGTTCTTGCCTTGTGTGGCACAGACCCTCTGCCCGATGGGTCTCCTGGTGGGTGTCTGGAGCTCCAGGCACTGACTCCTTGGCTAGGGGTATTTCCTATCTGGGCACACACTTTCTTCCCTACAGCCTGAGGGTGAGGCATTTGTGTTAGCGGCCACATTTCAGGTCATGAAACCTGTGTACTGCCCTCCATGTGTCCCTGCAGGATTTTTCTCCTGTGTGGCATCTGCACTTGGCTCCTTCACCTTTGGTTTGTTGGTTTTGGCTTAACATCCTGTCTTATGAAGGTCACTTTAAGTCTTGTTTGTTGTTCCATCTCTTAGGTATGTTTGGATCTGATTTGTGCACTTGTCCAGGGCGCTAAGCCCCCTCAGAACCACCTTGGCCCACTCCTGTCATGACCCTAAGCTATTGTGACATTTTCCTTCTTATTGGCAGAAATGGAAGACTGTCATTTAACTGATCTACCAACAAAGAACATTCATCAAGAGTATGAAGAAAGCTGCTCATTTCCAGTTGTTCTGGTTTTATAACCTTTCTGAGAGCCTGAGAGCTTTAGATCAGGTCTGCAAATTGTTTTGGTGCCTTTTTGGTGTCTAGGGTATTTTGGTGTCTGCCTAGTACTTGTCTGGTGCCTAGGGTATTTGTCTGAGACTTGGAGGTGTGAAGTTTAAGCTTTCAGGAGTTACTCTACTCAGCCCTCTCACCGTTTCTCTTCTCGTCTGTGTTTTAGGATTTCTGTTTGTATTACAGATTATCTTCTTTTCCTTTTTATTTATTTATTTATTTTTGAGACAGAGTCTCACTATGTTGCCCTTGGTAGAGTTCTGTGGCTTACAGCAACCTCAAACTCTTGGGCTTAAGAAATTCTCTTGCCTCAGCCTCCCAAGTAGCTGGGACTACAGGCGCCCGCCACAACACCTGGCTATTTTTTGTTGCAGTTGCCATTGTTGTTTAGCTGTCAGTCCAGGTTCAAACCACCACCTTCAGTGTATGTGGCTGGTGCCCTCACCACTGTGCTATGGGTGCCAAGCCTTCTTTTCCTTTTTAAAAATATAGCATTATTTTATACGTGAAAGGTGTAATAATTTAGATGATTATTTCATAGTGGATGGATTAAGTAAATTATGCTACATCTGGTGTAATCTGGAGAAATATTGGCAATGTTAAATGCAAAAAGCAGATTACAAAAGAAGAATGTGTAGTGTGACTGTAACTACAAATTGAGAGAAGATTCATCAAAATGTTACAAGTGGTTATGACTGTGGTAATATCATACTATATTTTTAGCTTTTTTTGTTTCTTCTATTTTCTAAATTTCCTTCAATGAATTAGAGTATATTATAATCAGGAAAAACATTAATTTTTTAAAATTTTATACTCTGTCATCTACTAATTTCTGTTCTGATATTCCATTCTAAGGAGATAATTAGAATGTAAATGAAGATCTTACAATGATATCTGTTACACAGTTATTTATAATAGTTCAAGTGGAAAGCAACTGTCCTGTCCTGTAATGTGTCAGTCACACTTCCTACTGTAGGTGCTGGACACCCATTATGTTCTCTGTTTTTCCAACCATATGGGATACGCCCAAGCCCTAGGCCACTCCCTTCTTTAATTTTCATTTGGAATTAATTAAAATAGTTCTAACTTTCTGTAGCTAGCATTTTTAAAAATCAGTGACCTCTTCTGCATATGAGATACATAGTAGTATTTTTAGGGCTACTACAGCTGATGTGGCTTCTTTCATGGTGAATTTCTTGTCACATCTGAGGTCATTGGAGAGTTCTACATGTTGCTTTCCTTTTATTGATTTTTTATTTATATCTACAATTATGTGGTTAGATTTGTTTATTTCCCCACTGTATCCCTTTGGTAATTTTCAGCCTTGTGATGGTGCCTATCTGATTGATATGTGAGTGCGTTTGTTGGTTTGGGTCTAGCTTTCCTCTCTGTAATGTCTTCTGAGGTGACACGACCAGTTTCCCCTGCCCTATGTTTCCTCTTTCTTGGTTGGAATTCAGTCAGGGCAGCAGCTCCCCTCTGTCTCCTGAGAGCTTTGATCCAGAAAGGTGAGGGAAGTATTTGTGTCTGCAGAGAGCAAGGCTGGGCTTAGGGCCTACCCACTAGTGCCTTGCAGGTGTCATGCAGCCAGGACAGTCTGAGGGCCCCAAGGCTTGCTCCCACTTCCCTGTGACTTTCACTGTGGGCTTCCCTGCAGTCCTACTTCCTCTTTACTTGTGGTCAGGCTTTTCATGCCTGCAGGGATCACCTGAGCCACCCCAGCCCTGTGCTTAAGTGTGCCTGTCCTTCCAGACCTCTCCCCAGGGCCCACACATGTGTCTACTTCACTCCTGTGACAGATACTGTAAGGTTGAGATAGAGCTGAAGGATGTGATTGGTCTAGGTTGGACAAGGGGCTCTCCTTCTTGTTTCCTCAGCCCTGCAGGTCCTGGAGATGCTTTTCTTGGTTGCACCAGCAAACATTAGCAACTTGCACACTTCCTGCCCTGGTGACTGACAGACCCCAGGTGGCTTCCTTGTCTGGCTAGAGCAGAGCCGGGGGTCAGGGAGAGGGGACAAGGAGGGTCTGCAGGGAGGGTGGCTTCATGAGATGGAACATTTGGGATCCCCCATGGCTCCCTCTTGGGAGTCAACTTCACAATTTGGGGAAAGCTGGAGCTGAGTGCAGCTTCTAGAAGGTTGGGCAGCATCCTGAGGGGTGATACCTATTGTCATTCTGTTTTTCTATCTTTCCTTCCCTTGCAAATTGGCTGATTTCAGTTTTCTGGGGTTTTTGGAGGGGCCCCTTCCTCGGTTGTCGCCTCACCCTGATGAAAGAATTGACTTCAGCATGTGTCCTTTGACAGGAGTCTCTGAGACAGCTGATTTAGTATGTGACATCCCCTCCTCCCCAAAGTGAGTGCCCTGTGGGTGCTAAGAAGGTCTCTCCTCGTCTTTCCTGAAAGGCTCTCTGGTTTGTATCCTTAATTCCCCCCATAAGGTCCCTCTCTGAGGCTTCACATTGGCAGATGTCCCTTTTAAAGTCTTGGGTTTTGGTAATTTTTTATTTAATACTAATTATTATTATTATTATTATTATTTTTTCAGTTTTTGGCCAGGGCCTTGGTTTGAACCCGCTACCTCCGGCATACGGGTCCGGTGCCTTACTCCTTTGAGCTACAGGCACTGCCCTTTAATACCAATTATTACATCATGTCTCTGAGAATGTTTTAGAAGGAAGGAAGTAAAAAACACCAAATATTTCCTCATTAGAAAACAACTTGTCAAAACTTTGGTGTACTTTCTTCTAGTATTTTTCTAATTACTTTCACATATCCCTTAACAACAGGGATGCATTCTGAGACGTGTTTTCGGTAGGTGATTTCATGTTGTGCCAACGTCAAATTTAGATTGTAAAGCCTGCTGTATACCTAGGCTGTATGAAGTAGCATTGTTCCTCGGCTACAAAACTACACAGCATGTTACTGTACTGTACTGCATACTGTAGGCAGTTGTGACACAATGGGAAGTTTTTGTACCTAAACATAGAAAAGGTGCAGTAAAAATACAATATTATGATCTTAAGGGATGGCTGTCATATGCAGTCCATCTTTGAGTGAAACATTGTTACATAGCACATGATTATATATGCATTTATTGGGTGGTTAAGAATACTATGTGCTTGTTTCTGTGTGCAGCATTTTTTACTTAATCATACAGCATAAACATGTAGGAAATCCTTCATGCACATCTGGGAAAGGTGGTCAGGGTCTTTCTGATCTGGTGTTGTTGGATATCCATATGGTTGGGCTTTGCCCAATGTCTTTGTATTTTGGGTTCTTGATCAGGCCACTTGGCATACATCACAGACTGCTTTCCACATGGCCATGCCATGTACCCTCTTGCTGTAGCCTTGGACCTTCTCAAGCCCTGAACAATTTTTTTTTTGAGACAGAGTGTCACTGTGTTGCCTTTGGTAGAGTGCCATGGCATCACAACTCACAGCAACCTCAAACTCTTGGGCTTAAGATATTCTCTTGCCTCAGCCTCCCAAGTAGCTGGGACTACAGGTGCCTGCCACAACACTTGGCTATTTTTTTGGTTGCAGTTGTCACTATTGTTTGGCAGGCTTGGGCTGGATTCGAACCGCCAACTCCAGCGTATGTGGCTGGTGCCCTGGCTGCTGAGTTGTAGGCACCGAGCCAAACCCTGAACCATTTTTATCGAAGTATTTTTTGCTGCTTTTATTTTTATTTATTTATTTGAGACTGAGCCTCAAGCTGTTGCCCTGGGTAGAGTGTGGTGGCATCACAGCTCACAGCAACCTCCAACTTGTGGGCTTAAGCTATTCACCAGCCTCCCAAGTAGCTGGGACTACAGACACCTGCCACAGCACCCGACTATTTTTTGGTTGTAGTTGTCATTGTTGTTTGGCAGGCCCGGGCTGGATTCAAACGTGCCAGCTCTGGTGTTAGTGGCTGGTGCCTTAGCTGCTTGAGCTACAGGCCCCTAGCCTTTTTGTTACTTTTATAAGTGATGAGTTGTATCCCTTAACTTTTTACATTCTAAGGTTATTTAGTATGCTCGTGTATGTGTGTATGTGTGTGTGTGTGTGTGTGTGTGGCGGGGGGGGGGTAGTCATTCCTCTTGTTCTTCTTGTTGGTTGACTTTTACAGCTTGTTAAAATCCTTGATTCTCTTTTCTTTTTTTTCTTTTTTTCTTTTTTTTTTTTGAGACGGAGCCTCAAGCTATCCCCCTGGGTAGAGTGCCATGGCATCACAGCTCATAGCAACCTCCAACTCCTGGGCTCAAGCGAGTCTCCTGCCTCCGCCTCCCAAGTAGCTGGGACCAC